>OY740828.1:2946123-3056040 GCA_963514005.1 Raja brachyura | reverse complement strand
AGAGGGGGTGAAAGGGGCAGAGGGAGAGTGGAACAGAAGGTGAGGGGGAACAGGGAGAGAGGGGGAGAGGGAGACAGGGGCATACGGACAGGGGAACAGAGGGTAAGGGGGCAAAGAGAGAGGGAGGGAGAGACAGAGGGAGAGAGAGGAATGAGAGGATGAGAGAGGGAGAGAGAGAGAGAAGGGAGAGAGAGAGGGTGTAGAGAGGAAGGGAGAGGGTGTGAAAAGGGGTGAGAGAGTGGGGAGAGAGAGGGGGAGAGAGGGGGGAAAGAGAGGAGGAAAGAGAGGGGAGGGAGAGAGTTGAGGGACAATAGACAATAGATATTGTAGTGGGAGAGAGGGAGAGACTGTGGGGAGGGAGAGAGAGGAGAGAAATAAGAGAATGGGGTAGAGAGAGATAGGGGGGTCGAGTGATGCTGAGAGGGGGGAGAGGGGCGGGAGAGAGAGGGAGAGAGAGAAAGGAGAGAGCGAGAGGGAGAGTGAGAGGGTATCGAGAGGGGGCGAAAGAGAGCGAGAGGGAAAAAGAGAAAGAGAGAAGGGGAGAGAAAGGGCGATGGAGAGGGGGATGGGAGAGAGAGGGATGAGAAAGAGAGGGGGAGATGGGCAGGGAAATGGGAGAGAGAAAGCAGGAGATGGAGAAAGATGGAGAGGGAGGGGGAGAGACGGGGAGAGAGGAGTGGGGAGAGAAGAGAGTGATAAGAGAGAGGTGGGAGAGAGAGAGAAAGTGGAGAGAGGGGAGAGACGGGGGGAGAGAGAGGGGAAGATAGAGATGGGTAGGGAGAGCACTGCAGATGAATACGTGGCTTGAAAATGGTGCAAGGGGGAGGGATTCAAATTTTTAGGGCACTGGAACCATTTCTAGGGGAGGTGGGACCAGTACAAACAGGACGGTCTGCACCTGGGCTGGAATGGACCCAATGTCCTTGGGGGAGTGTTTGCTAGTGCTGTCGGGGAGGATTTAAACTAATGTGGCAGGGGGATGGGTACAAGAGCAGAGAGGCAGGTGGGTGTAAAACGAGTGTGGAAGCAATAGGTAGCAAGGTGAAAAGTAAAAGTGGCAGGCAGACAAAACCAGGGCAAAAATCAAAAAGGGCCACTTCTCAACAACATTGTATAAGGGGTAAGAGCGTTGTAAAAACAAGCCTGAAGGCCTTGTGTCTCAATGCAAGGAGTATTTGTAATAAGGTGGACGAGTTAAACGTGCAGATAGCTATTAATGAGTATGATATAGTTGGGATCACGGAGACATGGCTCCAGGGTGACCAAGGCTGGGAGCTGAACATCCAGGGATAATCAATATTCAGGAGGGATAGAGAGAAAGGAAAGGGAGGTGGGGTAGCGTTGCTGGTTAGAGAGGAGATTAACGCAATGGAAAGGAAGGACATTAGCTTGGAGCATGTGGAATCGGTATGGGTAGAGCTGCGAAACACTAAGGGGCAGAAAACGCTAGTGGGAGTTGTGTACAGGCCACCTAACAGTAGTAGTGAAGTTGGGGATGGCATCAAACAGGAAATTAGAAATGCGTGCGACAAGGCAAAACAGTTATAATGGATGACTTCAATCTACATATAGATTGGGTGAATCAAATTGGAAGGGGTGCTGAGGAAGAGGATTTTTTGGAAAGTATGAGGGATAGTTATCTAAATCAACATGTAGAGGAACCAACGAGAGAGCAGGCTATTATACACTGGGTATTGAGTAATGAGGAAGGGTTAGTTAGCAGTCTTATTGTGCGTGCCCCCTTGGGCAAGAGTGACCATAATATGGTCGAGTTCTTCATTAGGATGGAGAGTGACATTGTTAATTCAGAAACAATGGTTCTGAACTTAAGGAAAGGTAACTTTGAGGGTATGAGACGTGAATTGGCCAAGATTGACTGGCAATCAATTCTAAAAGGGTTGACGGTGGATACGCAATGGAAGACATTTAAAGACTGCATGGATGAACTACAAAAATTGTACATCCCAATTTGGCAAAAGAATAGATCAGAGAAGGTAGTGCATCCGTGGATAACAAGGGAAATCAGGGATAGTATCAAAGCAAAGGATGATGTGTACAAAGTAGCCAGAAAAAGCAGCATACAAGAGGACTGGGAGAAATTCAGAGACAAGCAGAGAAGGACAAAGCGCTTGATTAGGAAAGGAAAAATGGATTATGAAAGAAAACTGGCAGGGAACATAAAAATTGACTGCAAAAGTTTTTATAGATATGTGAAGAGAAATAGATTAGTTAAAACAAATGTAGGTCCCTTGCAGTCAGAAACAGGTGAGTTGATCATGGGGAACAAGGATATGGCGGACCAATTGAATAACTACTTTCGTTCCGTCTTCACTAAGGAAGACATAAATATTCTGCCGGAAATAGCAGGGGACCGCAGGTCAAAGGAGTACTTGAGCGAAATCCAGGTTAGTCGAGAAGTGGTGTTGGGTAAATTGAATGAATTAAAGGCCGATAAATCCCCAGGGCCAGATAGGCTGCATCCCAGAGTACTTAAGGAAGTAGCTCCGGAAATAATGGATGCATTAGTGATAATCTTTCAACATTCTTTAGAATCTGGCGTAGTTCCTGAGGATTGGCGGGTAGCAAACGTAACCCCTCTTTTTAAGAAGCAGGGGAGAGAGAAAATGGGGAATTACAGACCAGTTAGTCTAACATCGGTAGTGGGGAAACTGCTAGTGTCAGTTATTAAAGATGGGATAGCAGCACATTTGGAAAGTGGTGAAATCATTGGACAAAGTCAGCATGGATTTACGAAAGGTAAATCTTGTCTGACGAATCTTGTGGAATTTTTCGAGGGTGTAACTAGCAGCGTGGATGGGGGAGAACCAGTGGATGTGGTGTATCTGGACTTCCAGAAGGCTTTCGACAAGGTCCCACATAAGCGATTAGTATATAAACTTAAAGCATATGGCATTGGGGGTTCAGTATTGATGTGGATAGAGAACTGGCTGGCAAACAGGAAGCAAAGAGTAGGAGTAAACGGGTCGTTTTCACAATGGCAGGCAGTGACTAGTGGGGTGGAACTGATGAATCGACCCACTGCGAGATCGTACTGATGGAGTTACATAACCTGGGGTAGAGCTGATGTAATGACATTCAGTGGAGCAGTACTGATGGATTGATGAACTGTAAGACAGTACTTATGGAATGATACTATGGGATGGTACTCATGGAGTGACACACTGTGGGATAGTACTGATGGATTGACACACACGGTGTGGTAGTACTGATGGACTGACATACACTGTGGGATAGTACTGATGGACTGACACACACTGTGGGATAGTACTGATGGACTGACACACACTGTGGGGTAGTACTGATGGACTGACACACTGTGGGATAGTACTGATGAACTGACACACACTGCTGGATAGCACTGATGGACTGACACACACTGTGGGGTAGTACTGATGGACTGACACACTTTGGGATAGTACTGATGGACTGACACGCACTGTGAGGGTAAGGAAGGATTGACACACAGTGGGCTAGCACTGATTTACTAACACATTGTAGGGTAGTACTGATGGAGTGTCACACTGTGGAGTAGTACAGATGGAGTGATACACTGTGGGGCAGTACTGATAGAGTGATGCACTGTGTGTAAGTACTGATGTAGTGGCATACTGTGGGATAGGACTGACCGTGTGACACTGTGGCACAGTGATGATGGACAGACACTGTGTGACAGGGCTGATGGAGCGGCACACTGTAGGATAGTTCTGACGGACTGACAAACGTCGGGGTAACATGATGGACTGATACACGGTGGGGAAGTACAGATGGGGTGACAGACTGGGGAGCCTCACTGGTGGAGTGACACGATTTGTGGTAGTCCTGATGGAGATGCAAACGCCGGGGTAGTACTGATGGTGTGACACACTATGGGGTCGTACTGGGACCGACACATTTTTTTTAAATATTTCAAAATAGACTTTATTCAAGTAATCAATATATACAATACATCAACAGTGCGAAAAATCCATCGACATTTTCGGAGGCTATACAAATTGTTCCATACAGTCTATACACATTTCTCAAATTTCGCGATTCGATCCCCCACCCGTACCACTCAAGTGGCCCCCCGGCATGGGATACCTTCCCTTATTTTGAGGGGGGTCTCCACCATACCGTGCCACCCATGTACAGCAGCGGAAGGACCTTAGACTGTGGCCCTCCCCCACCGAGCCTTGGCGTTGGCTGCACCGAGCTTCAGTGCGTCCCTCAGCACGTACTCCTGCAGTCTGCAGCGGGCCAGTCGGCAACATTCCCCGACGGACATCTCACTCTGCTGGGTGGTGAACAACGCTCGGGCAGACCAGACAGCGTCTTTCACCGAGTTGATGACCCTCCAGCAGCACTCGATGTCAGTCTCTGAGTGTGTCCCTGGGAACAGTCCGTAAATCACAGAGTCCTCTGTGACGGAGCTGTTTGGAATGAAGCGTACCAGGGACCCTTGCATGTTTCTCCAGACTCTTTGGGCAAATCCACACTCTGCAAAGAGGTTGGCAACCGTCTCCTCTCCATAGCAGCCGTCCCGAGGGCAGCGTGCGCTGGCAGTGAGGTTCCGACGGTGCAGGAAGGATCTGACTGGGAGGGCTCCCCTCACCGCCAGCCGAGCCAGGTCTTGGTGCTTGTTGGTGAGTTCTGGCGATGAAGCATTTTGCCAGACAAGCTGGGCAGTCTGCTCAGGGAACCACGCCACCGGGTCCATCGAGTCCTTTCCCTGCAGTGCCTGCAGGACATTCTGTGCTGACCACTGCTCAATGGACATGTGGTCAAAGGTGTTGGTCCGGAAGAACCTTTCCACAGACGACAGATGGGGCGGCAGTGTCCAGCTGACTGTCACCTTGCGTGGCATCTGCGCCCGGCCCATCCTTCGCAACACCGGGGACAGGTAGAACCTCAGCAAGTAGTGACACTTGGTGCCCACGTGCCTTGGCTCTACACTCCGCCTGATGCAGCCACACAGGAAGGGGGTTAACAGGATGAGGGCGACGTTGGGCACGCTTTTACCCCCGTTGTCTGCTGACTTGTACATTGTGGCCCGTCGCACCCGGTCCATCCTCGACCCCCAGATGAACTGGAAGACGGCCCGGGTGATCCCTGTGGCGTAGGAAGGAGGGACAGGCCACACCTGTGCCAAGTACAGCAGGCCTGAGAGCACCTCACACCTGATGACCAAATTATTTCCCGTTATGGAGAGGGAGCGTTGCCTCCACAGCTCCAGCTTCCTCCCCACCCTGGCTATCCGCTCCAACCAATTCTTGTTACACGCCTCAGCCCCCCCGAACCAGATCCCCAGCACCTTCAAGAAGTCAGGCTTGATGGTGAAGGGGACGGAAGATCTGTCTGGCCAGTTGCCAAAGAGCATGGCCTCGCTCTTCCTGCGATTCACCCTGACTCCCGTGGCCGACTGAAACTGGTCGCAGATCCTAATCAGTCTGCGGACCGACCCTGGATCCGAGCAGAAGACAGCGACATCGTCCATGTACAGGGAGGTTTTTACTTGAATGCCCCCACTGCCGGGCAGTGTCACTCCTCTAATGCTCGCATCCTTCCTGATGGATTCGGCAAAGGGTTCAATACAGCAGACAAACAAGACAGGAGAGAGAGGGCAACCCTGCCTGACTCCAGACCTTACAGGGAAACTGTCTGATTCCCACCCATTGATGTGGACTGCACTACGGATGTCGGTGTAGAGCAGATTGATCCAATTCCTGATTCCCTCCCCAAAACCCATTTTGGAGAGCACGTCCCTCATGTATGTGTGCGAAATCCTGTCAAAGGCCTTCTCCTGGTCCAAGCTGACTAGGCAGGCATCCACCCGTCTGTCCTGCACGTAGGCGATGGTATCTCTCAGCAGCGCTAGGCTGTCTGAGATTTTCCTGCCAGGTACAGCACAAGTTTGGTCCGGGTGGATCACCTGTCCCAGAGCAGACTTGACCCGGTTGGCAATGGCCTTAGACAGGATCTTGTAGTCTACATTCAAGAGTGTTATGGGTCTCCAATTCTTTATGTCCTTCATCTCCCCCTTCTGCTTGTAGATTAGGGTGATGTTGCCCTTCCTCATGGAGTCTGACATGCTGCCAGCTAGAAGCATGTCGTTGTACACTTCTAGCAGGTCCGGGCCCATCAAGTCCCACAGAGCCAAATACAACTCGGCCGGTAAGCCATCGCTTCCGGGAGTTTTACTCGAGTCAAAGGAACGGATGGAGCCAGTCAGCTCCTCTAGGGTCAGTGGTTGGTCCAGACTCTCCCGCTTGCTGTCCTCCAAGACCTCCGTGATCGAGGACAGGAAGTTCTGGGAGGAGGTACTGTCTATGGCCTTTTGGTCATACAAATCTGTGTAAAAGGATTTGCAGATCCTCAGCATATCTGTGTGTGAGGATGCTACCGAGCCGTCCTCCTCCCTAAGGCTGTTCATCACAGAGCTCCCCCTGTGAACCTTATGGAAGAGGAAACGTGAGCACGTCTCATCCTGCTCCACATGGCGGACCCTGGATCGGAAGATGATCTTGGAGGACTCAGAGGTAAAGAGCCGAGCTTGCCGGTCCTTCACGTCTCTAAGTTCCTCCTTCACATCCACCCCTCTCAACTGCAGAAGGAGCAGTTGTTGCAAATCTGTCTGGAGTTGGCACAATTCCCTCTGACGCTGTCTTGCTCTCTGAACCCCTTTACTTATGAAGAACCTCTTAATGTTCTCCTTGGTTGCTTCCCACCAGAGTGTGGGGGAGTCAAAGAGGGGCTTCACCATTCTCCAACATGCGTAGTCCCTCTTTAGCTCCTCGATGTTCTCTGTGGTCAATAGCTTCATGTTTAACTTCCACGTCCCCCTGCCTGCCTTCCGGTCCTCCTGTAGGTGACAGGAAGCCTGAAGGAGGCAGTGGTCGGAGAAGAACACCGGCGTGAGGTCAGTGTGTCTCACCCTGACGGCCTTCGTCGTGAAGACAAAGTCTATCCCAGATCGGGCTAAACCGTCCGATCTCGACCAGGTGACCGAGTGGGTTTGGGTCTAGCCGAGTGGCTGGGACCCGCCTGCAGGGTCGCTGAATGCATCGTGCAGCTTTGCATCTTTTACCATCTCCATCAGGAAGTTGGACGTGCTGTCCAGTCTGCTGTCGGCACTGCCGGATTGTCCAGCCGCATCAATGATGCAGTTGAAGTCACCGGCCAGAACGAGCTGCCGAGATGTGGCCAGCAGCACTGGGAGCTGCTGGAGAACGGCCAGCCGCTCGCTCTGCGTGGGTGAGGCATACACATTAATCAGCCGGAGCAGAGAGCCACGGTACATAACATCCACCACAAGGAGACGCCCCCCAACCACCTCCCTGACCTTATTGATCGCGAAGTTCCCTCCCCGCAGCAAAATCCCCAGGCCGGATGCATGACAGTCATTGCCGCCCGACCACACCGACAGTCCGTGGGGCCACCATCGCGACCACCTCCGATAGCAGCGGAGGTGTGGCAGCCCGCACTCCTGAAGAAAAGTCACATCTGCCTTGACCTTGGCCAGGTACTGTAAGGCCTTCACACATCGCGCAGTGCTCTTTATACTGCGCACGTTTAAAGATGCCAGTTTGAGCTCCATTGTGTTTAGAGTCACTGACCATTTTCGTGTCCCCTCATTCCCACCGTTTCGGTGAATTGCCTCAGCTTTCCTGGGCTCAGGAATCCAGCGATGAGGTGGGTTTCTGGTGGCGCAACCAGTGGTGTCGTTGGGGGGGGGGCTTCTCGTTCCACCCCCTTTCGGGCACACGGCTTCCTCCGTCTCCTGTAGCTGGGTCACGGTGGCTGGTTCACTGCTCCCGGTCGCCCGGAGCTGGGGCCCAACGGCCTTTGTGCTGCTCCCGGTCACCCGGAGCTGGGGCCCATTGGCCGCTGCAATGCTCCCGGTCGCCCGGAGCTGGGGCCCATCGGCCGTTGCGCTGCTCCCGGTTGCCCGGAGCTGGCGCCCATTGGCCGCTGTGATGATCCCTGTCTCCAGGGGCTGGAGCCCCTCAACCGCTGCACTGCTCCCGATGTCTTGGGGCTGGAGCCCCTTCGACCGCTGCACTGCTCACGATGCCCCGGGGCTGGAGCCCTTCCGCCGCTTCTCTGCTCTCTGTCTCCTGGGGCCGGGAGGTGATCGTCGTGGCCTCTCTCTTCTCTTCTCCCGTTTTCATCCTCTGTCTCCCTCGTTTGGACTTCCCGGTCGCCTCATCCTCCGACGAAGAGGAGAGATTGCTGCCTTCTGTAAAGAAATACATCTTTTTTGCTGTTTACTTTTTGATTTACCAGTCCTTTGCGGCCTCGGCTCTTTGGGCTGAACCCTCTGCTTCTTGTATGACACTGTTGTCCACTTCTCCTTCTGTTCCTCCTCCTCCATTGACTCTCCCTCCTGGGCAAGATGCTGGGCGTCTCCTTCTGGCACTTGGGGCTTCAAGGTGGTTGGGCTGTCCTCATCTGCGTTCCCTTTCTCTGCTGGGGTCTTGGTAGTGGTGGGGGGTGCTTCACCCACCTTGGGGGTGCTGGCAGCAGCCCCTCTTGTCGCCTGTGCATAGGTGCAGGCTCTTTTAGGGCAAGCCCTGTAAAGGTGGCCTGCCTCCCCGCACAGGTTGCATTTCTTGCTGGCCTGACAGTCCTTTGTCTCGTGGCCTTCCATTTTGCAGTTTTTGCATACAACTGCTGTGCATTGGGCCATCACATGCCCAGGCTTGTTGCATTTCCTGCACAGCCTGGGTTGCCCTACATAGCTCAGGTAGCCTCGGTTTCCTCCAATCGCAAAAAACCGAGGGGGGGGGGTGGACAATTTCTCCGTCCTTGTCCACCCTCAGCTTCACCTTAACTTGTCTCTTGCTCGTCCAAATCCCATGCATGTCCTTCACGTCCACACAGTTCCCTGTTCCCTCAACGGAGCGAGCAAGGAACGTGAGGACATCGACTACCGGCACATGTGGGTTGAACATGTGCACCGTGATCAACCTTTCCTTCTGTGTGGGGAGGGTGAAGAGCGGCTGCACTTTGAGCAGCGACAGCGGAGCTTCATTCCCCCTCTCCCGAAAGTCTTCCATCACCTTCTGCCATCCCGTCGGATACTTGAAGGTAACGTCAAAATATCCGTTACCCGGGAAATCCTGGAGGCAGTAGATGTCCTTAGCCTCAAATTTGAGGGCGCCTAGCAAGACCTTCTTCACGAACAGGTCTCGTGAGAAGAGGGTCCCCTTGCTGAGGTCATTGACGCTTATTCGCAGGGTATTCCGAATACCCTGTACTCCTGCTCCTGCTCCTGCTGACATTGTGGCTAAAAGGTGTTAGGTTGGTTTAAAAGGGGATCGTGGGCACAACTGCAGATAGATACATAACATACTCAACTGAAAGGAGAACAAGGAAGAGAAATGATATGCAAATAGAAACCCCATTCGCCAAGACAGATATTTATAAAAACTAATTATTTGCAAGAACCTTAAGGGAAAGGAATAAACTAGACAACAATATAGACAAATCATCTTCACTAGACAGTTTTAAGGGGGCAATAACAGCATGTTAGTCTGCACAAACATATCCAACTTGGCGATATGCAGAGTACTGTCCTGCCGACTACAAATTCAGAAGGTTCAGAGAGAGAGAAACAGACAGACAGAGAGAGAGACAGAGAGAGAGAGAGAGAGAGAGAGAGAGAGAGAGAGAGAGAGAGAGAGAGAGAGAGAGAGAGAGAGAGAGAGAGAGAGAGAGAGAGACCGCAAGGGGGGCGTGGCAGCCCAACCGGCAGTCTGTTTGTCTTTTTATTCGTTTTGCTCTTTTTAGTTTGTTAGAAGTTCGTTTTAATGTTCTTTGGTGTGTTTTATGTGAGGGAGAGGGGATCGGGCGAAACATTTTTATCAAGTCCTTACCTTCCCGGAGATGTGATCATTTTTCGGATCACATTCTCCGGGCTCTGCGGCCTACCATTGCTGGAGCAGGAAGCCTCCTCCGACTGTCGTGAGCCCCACCGCGGGGCGTGGACTTAACATCGGAGCGGATCCCTTGCCTGGGATCGCTCCCACCATGACCTCTGCGGACTTTATCAGCAAGGGCTCGCAGTCTCGGGGCGAGGCTAGTTGGGAGCTCCAACGCCGCGGAAGGCTCGACCTGCCCCGACGCGAGGTTCGTTCACCCGCCGTAGGTGAGCTGACAGACAACCCCACGCTGCGGGAGTGGAGCGCCTCGATGCGGAGGGCCCGAACACCGGCTCCGGGAGCCAAGATCGTCCCGGCAACGGGGGCTCGAAGCCCACGACCGCGGAGGAGCAAGGGGAAGGACTTGAACCACAGTGAGGAGTGTGTAGGAGTCACTGTGGTGGATGTTCAATGTTAAAAGATGTTTTGATTGTTTTGTCTCCAAGATGGCTGCCGGAAGGGAGAGTGAACGCTGGCGCGTTTAGCTGCCGCTGCTCTCTCTTTGAATTGTGTCTTGTCCCTACTATTTTTGTTTTGTATTTTGTTTTCTTCTGCTTATATGTTTCGTAATCTGCTTATTAAATTTTGTAAGGCGTCCTTGAGAATCTTTGAAAGGCGTCCATAAGTATAATGTATAAATAAATAAATAAATAAGAGACGGTGACAGAGAGAACAGAGAGAGAGGCAGAGAGAGAGGGAGACAGGGAGAGAGAGACAGACAGAGAGAGAGAGGCGGATATAGGTGGCACAAGAAACTGCAGATGTTGGAATATTGCATAGAACATAATTTAGTTAGAAGCACAGAATTTCTTGCCCAGAGTGGGGGAGTCGAGGACCAGACGACATGGGGTCACTGTGAAGGGGAAAAGGTTCAATAGGAATTTGAGGGGTAACTTTTTCACATAAACCATATTACAATTACAGCACGGAAACAGGCCTTCTCGGCCCTTCCTGTCCGTGTCGACCATTTATTTTCCCCTAGTCCCATCTCTCTGCACTCAGACCATACCCCTCCATTCCCTTCCCGTCCGCATACCTATCCACTTTACTTTTAAATGTTAAAATCGATCCTGCCTCCACCACGTCTGCTGGAAGATCATTCCACACAGCCACCACTCTCTGAGTAAAGAAGTTCCCCCTCATGTTACCCCTAAACTTCTGTCCCTTAATTATCATGTCATGCCCTCTTGTTTGAAGGGTGGTGGTTGTATGGAACGAGCTGCCAGAGGAGGTAGTTGAGGCTGGGACTAGCCCAACATTTAGGAAACTATTAGACAGGTGCATGGATAGGACAAGTTTGGCGGGATATGAACCAAACGCAGGCAGGTGGGACTAGTGTAGCTGGGACAAGTTGGTAGGTGCGGTATGACTCTAACACAAAGTGCTGCACTAGCTCGGCGGGTCAGGCAGCTTATGTGGAGAACAGGGATAGGTGACGTTTCACAGAGCGCTGCAGTAACTCGGCGGGACAGGCAGCATCTGTGGAGAACATGGATAGGTGACGTTTCACAGAGTGCTGCACTAGCTCGGCGGGTCAGGCAGCATCTGTGGAGAACCTGGATAGGTGACGTTTCACAGAGTGCTGGAGTAACTCGGCGGGTCAGGCAGCATTTGTGGAGAACATGGATAGGTGACGTTTCACAGAGTGCTGGAGTAACTCAGCGGGTCAGGCAGCATCTGTGGAGAACATGGATAGGTGACGTTTCACAGAGTGCTGGAGTAACTCAGCGGGTCAGGCAGCATCTGTGGAGAACTTGGATAGGTGACGTTTCGGGTCGGGACCCTTCTTCAGACTGACATAGATGTTAACAGATGTGGGGGTGATCGGCAGATGAGTGGAGTAAGTGACAGAGGCGAGAGAAAATAAGGAGATAAAAGGTGTGAGATAAGGCGAGAGGAATGTATGTGTGCAGCTTTAAGGGACATTGATCTGGTAGAATTTGGAGTATTGCATACAGTTCTGGTCGCTCTATAACAGGACTGATGTGGAGGCTTTGGAGGACGTGCAGAGATGGTTAACCAAAATGGTTAAAAAACAATGAACTGCAGATGCTGGTTTACAAAAGAGGACACAGAATGCTGGAGTAACTCAACGGGACAGGCAGCATCTCTGGAGAGAAGGAATGGGTGACGTTTCGGGTCGAGATTGAAGAGGTTCTCGACCAGAACGTTACCCATCCCTTCCAGCATTTTGTGTCTACCTAAACAGCGCCTATATACGTCGCAGTGTGCCAGCAGACTGGAGGAGCGGGCATAGGCCTTGCCACAGAGCGGGCAGGTGAAGGGGCCCTTGCCACACAAAGGATCTCTCTCTGGTGTGTATCCACTGGTGCTCCCACAGCCCCCGAACTCTCTTGAAACGCTTGTCGCAGTGGGAGCAGCCACTTGCCGGCGTGGGCCCGCCACGACGCCCGCGAGCTGTGAAACGCCTCACCGCAATACAGGCAGTCATAGGGCTGGCCACTGGTGTGCACGCATTGAAGAGACGGCGTGGGAGGCCATGGCAAAGTGCTCTCCACACACTGGGCTGGGGATGGGACGGTCACCGGCGTGCACCCACTGGTGCTGCAGCAGGTTGCTGAACTGGGTGAAGCTCTTGCCGCACTGAGCGCAGATGTAGGGGCGCTCGCCGGTGTGGATGCGCTGGTGCTGCAGCAGGATGCTGGACTGGGTGAAGCCCTTGCCGCGCTGAGCGCAGGTGTAGGGGCGCTCGCCTGTGTGGATGCGCTGGTGCTGCAGAAGGATACTGGGCCGGGTGAAGCCCTTGCCGCAGTCGCTGCAGGTGCAGGGTCGCTCGCCAGTGTGGGTGAGCTGGTGCTGCCGTAAGATGCTGGACTGGGTGAAGCCCTTGCCGCATTGGACGCAGGTGTAGGGACGGCCGCCGGTGTGGGTGCGCTGGAGCTCCTGCAGGGTTTTGGAGAGGGTGAAGCCTTTGCCGCAATCGGAGCAGGTGAAGGGCCGCTCACTGCTGTGCACCCGCCAGTGCACCTGCAGCCCCGACATCTGGGCAAAGCGCTTGCCGCAGGTGGAGCAGCCATACGGCCGCTCCCCAGTGTGCTGGCGCCTGTGCACCTCCAGGTCCCGCAACGACTTGAAGCCTTTGCCGCAGTCAGAGCAGGTGAAGGGGCATTCACCCGTGTGCACCCGCCGGTGGGGCTCCAGCCGGCTCGGGCTATTCCAGGCCATGCCACACACGTCGCACTCATAACACCTCTCCTTGTTGTGCCCTGCCATGTGGTCCTCCACTGAAGCTGAGCCCTTCGAAGATCAGCCCACACACCGAGCAGATGGCGGGGCCTCACCGGCACCCTGGCCGCCCTCAATGGCCGCTCATGTCCCCGGCTCTCCATCCACAGCAACAGCTCCTAAACGCTGCAGGAGGGTATAATGTATAAAAATTAAAGCGAAGAAGTGCAACGTAGCAAAGATGAGCGTGAAGCAAGAGGATTGTGTACTGTTTAAATTTATTATGCGGAACAAGGAAATGGCAGGTGAGTTGAACAGGTACTTTGGATCCATCTTCACTAAGGAGGACACAAACAATCTTTCGGATATAGTAGTGGCCAGAGGATCTGGGGTGATAGAGGAAATGAAGGTAATCCACATTAGGCAGGAAATGGTGTTGGATAGACTGATGGGACAGAAGGCTGATAAATTCCCAGGGCCTGATGGTTTGCATCCCACTTAAGGAAGTGGCTCTAGAAATCGTGGATGAATTGGTGATAATTTTCCAATGTTCTATAGACTCAGGATCAGTTCCTGTGGATTGGAGAGTAGCTAATGTTATCCCACTTTTTAAGAAATGCAGGAGAGAGAAAAATGAATTATAGACCAATTAGCCTGACATCGGTGGTGGGGAAGATGCTGGAGCCAATTATAAAAGATGAAATAGCCTAACATTTGGACAGCAGTAACAGGATCGGTCCGAGTCACCATGGATTTACGAAGAGGAAATCATGCTTGACTAATCTTCTCTAATTGAAGATGTAACTAGGAAAATGGACAAGGGAGAGCCAGTGGATGTAGTGTACCTGGACTTTCAGAAAGCATTTGATCAGGTCCCACATAGGAGATTAGTGGGCAAAATTAGGGCACGTGGTGTTGGGGGTAGAGTACTGACATGGATAGAGAAGTGGTTGGAAGGCAGGAAACAAAGAGTAGGGATTAACAGGTCCCTTTCAGAATGGCAGGCAGTGACTAGTGGGGTACCGCAAGGCTCGGTGCACGGACCGCAGCCATTTACAATATACATCAATGATTTGGATGAAGGGATTCAAAGTAACATTAGCAAATTTGCAGATGACACAAAGCTGGGTGGCAGTGTGAACTGTGAGGAGGATGCTATGAGAATGCTATGAGGGTGACTTGGACAGGTTAAGGGAGTGGGCAGATGAAGTTTAAATGTGAGGTTATCCAATATGGTAGCAAAAAGAGGAAGGCAAGTTGGGAAAAGGGGAAGTTCAACGGGATCTGGGGGTTCTTGTTCATCAGTCCATGAAAGTAAGCATGCAGGTACAGCAGGCAGTGAAGAAAGCGAATAGCATGTTGGCCTTTATAACAAGAGGAATTGAATATAGGAGCAAATAGGTCCTTCTGCAGTTGTACAGAGCAATAGTGAGACCACATCTGTATTGTGTGCAGTTTAGGTCCCCTAATTTGAGGAAGGACATTATTGCTATTGAGGGAGTGCAGCGTAGGTTTACAAGGTTAATTCCAGGGATGGTGGGACTGTCATATGCTGAGAGAATGGAGCAGCTGGGCCTGTACACTCTGGAGTTTAGAAGGATGAGAGGATATCTCACTGAAACATATAAAATTGTTAAGGGTTTGGACACACTAGAGGCAGGAAACATGTTCCCGATGTAAAGTAAGGAAGTAAGTAAGTAAAGTATCCTTTATTATCATTCAGGCCTTTCGGTCTGAGCGAAATTTCATTCCTTGCAGTAATACATTTAATAAAATGACAAAACACACAATAAACACAAATTAACATCCACCACAGTGAGTTCTCCAAGCGCCTCCTCACTGTGGTGGAAGGCAAAAGTCTTAAGTCTTTGTGTCTTCCCTCCTTGCTCTCCCTCTGCGCTGAGGCTATCCAGGCCTCCGATGTTGTGACCCTACCGGGTGTTGGTAAGTCCCGCGGCTGAATCCGAGCTTCGTCAACGGGCCGGTTCAAACTCCGCGGCCCGGGGTGGTTGAAGCTGCCGCCCTCCAGTCCAGCGGACAAAGCTGTTGCCGCGGGAGCTCTGAAAAAAACAGGTCACCAACCTGTGACCTGTGAGCTCCCGACGATGTCGTCTGCTGGGCCCGCGGCTGAACCTCCGAGGTCGGGCCGCCGTACCGCCGGCACACCTCCTCCGCCCCGAGTCAAGCCGTCACCGCCGCCGGAGCCCGCCACAGCCTCGAAGTCGGCCAGCCTCGTGCTGGTAAGTCCTGGCTGGCTCTGCCTCCGGAGCCTCGGGTCGGTCGCAGTTCGAGGCTGCCAGCTCCGCCATTAGGCCTCAGCGCCGACAAAGACTGGAGATACGACATTAAAAAAAGTCGCATCCCCCCCGAAGGAAGAGACTAAAGCATGTTTCTCCCACCCTTACACACCCTAATAACTCAAATTAACTGGCTGAAACAGGACAAGGACAACAAAAATAAAGAAAAAACAGAACGGACTGCAGGCGAGCCACAGCTGCTAGGGCAGCGCCGCCACTTCCGGATGTAGGAGGATCCAGAACCAGGGGCCACAGTTTAAGAATAAGGAGTAAGCCATTTAGAACGGAGACGAGGAAACACTTTTTCTCACAGACAGTGGTGATTATGTGGAGTTTTCTGCCTCAGAGGGCGATTGAGGCAGGTTCTCTGGTGCTTTCAAGCGAGAGCTAGATAGGGCTCGTAAAAATAGCAGAGTCAGGGGATATGGGGAGAAGGCAGGAACCGGGTACTGATTGAGGATGATCAGCCATGATCACATTGAATGGCGGTCTTGGCTCGAAGGGCCAAATGGCCTACTCCTGCACCTATTGTCTGTTGTCCATTGAGGGAAACACAGAGGGTCAACAACCTGGCAAATAGGACATTACTAACGTGTCAACGTTACTGGTGCTTGAAGGGTGGGAAGGGGGGATGCGGAGGGGTGCGGGAGGGGGGAAGGGTGAGGCTGGGGGGAGGATGGAGTGAATGTGGGGGAAAGGAGGGGTGGGAAGAGGTTGTGAGGAGGCAAGGGAGGGGAAGTAGGGAAGGGGGGTGAGGTTGGCAGAAGTGAGGGGAGGGGGAGAAGGAAGAGGGATTATGAGGGGGGGAAGAGGGAGTTGAGTGAGGGGGTGAGAGGAGGGGGAGAGGGAGAATGGAGGGGGTGAGGAAGCAAGTGGGAGAAGGGGTTAGCTGCATGACCAGTGTGCTGACATCACCTGAGGGGGACTGCCGGCCACGCACCCTGCCATTGCGTCATGTAGGGGGCGGCGTGCATCATGGCAAGAAGGTCACACAGTGCTGGAGTCACTCAGCGGGTCGGGCAGCTTCTGTGGAGAGAGGGAATGCGTGACGTTTCGGGTCGAGACCCTTCCTCAGTCTGATGGGAGGTACAGGGATAAGGAAGTGTAAGGAGTGAAAACAGGACAAAGGGAAAGGAGTTGAAGGAAAATGTAGAATAGATCATTGTTAGTTGGGAGAAGGTAACAGGCAATAGGTGCAGTAGGCCATTCAGCCCTTCGAGCCAGCACCGCCATTCAATATGATCATGGCTGATCATCCAGAATCCCATTCCTGCTTTTTCCCCACATCCCATTGATTTCGTTAGCCTTCTTGAAATCTAACTTGAAAATCTGGTCTTGAAAACATCCAGTGAAAACATAAGTGAGTTCGCTATTCTTAATGCGCATGCCCAAGTCATAGGTCACTCGCTATAAACATTCTCGGCGGCTGTGCTGTCCGTGGTCAGTGTCGGGCCCGGGTCTCCGGCACTGCGGGCGCTGTTGAGTTGCTGCTGTGCCGTCCCCTACCCCACCGGCAGTGGTGGCCCCGGGCTTGCAGCCGGCGCAGGGGGATTACACGGGCCCCAACTCGGCTCTGCCTGTCCCGCCAGGTTGGTGGGTGGGGCTCCGGCCCCGGACTTGCAGCTGGCATAGTGGGGGGTGTGTGGATGGGGGTCGGTGCTGGCTCCAGCTCCCGGGGAGCCTATTCCTGGGTGAGCCGAGGACCATCGGCTGTGCCTCTCGCCTTGTCCAGTGGCTGTTGGTTGGCCACCTCGGTGCCGGCGGAGGCCGAGCGCCGGTCATGCACACGGGGTGCTGTGGTGGCTCGGCGAGTCAGGCAACATCTCTGGAGAAGGGTCTCCACCGGAAACGTCACCCATTCCTTTTCTCCAGGGATGCTGCCTGTCCCGCTGAGTTGCTGCAGCGTTTTGTGTCCCCCCATGGCCGGCAGCCGCTGGGTGGGGCGGCGAGTGTGGCTGGCGGTCCCCGGCTCGTTGGGGAACGGGTTCCTCGGAAATTGGAGTGGGTTTGGGCTGGGGTTGGCGATTCTTCTCCGCGTTGGCTGTGGGCCTGGGGCCGCCGCTGTTACGGGCCGGTGTCCCGTCGATCCTAGGTCACCCTGGACAACTCTGGCCGCCCCCTGGCTTGGATGGGACACTCGGGGGGACAAGGACGGTCCAGTGACCGTTCGGCAGCGCTTGCGGTGCCGGGGACCCGAGTTGGATCCTAGCTGTGGATGAGGTGCGGGTCTGTGTGCGCGCAGCAGCACAGCTGCTGAGAATGTCTCTCCCACTGTCACCCACTCGTATCTGCCCCCTCTCTCTCTCGCTGTTATACCTGGCTTTCCCGCTACCTGGCACCCCCGCTCCTCAGATTAAATATATCTTTACACATAAATCATGAATAAAGATAAGAATTTATACACAGATGATGCAGCCAGCGCTTTGTTCGCCTTTTCTTTATAGCAAATGACCTTTGACAAATCAATGATTCCTTGCGATTTTCGGAATACCAAACTCACTTATTGGCCTCCACTGCCTTCTGAGGCAGAACATTCCGCATATTCACAACTCTGTGTGAATTGCGGAGTAGACTTGATGGGCCGAATGGCCTAATTCTGCTCCTATCACTTATGACCTTACACAGGGAGAAACCTTGTCTCCGTGCTGGAGTCACACAAGTCCTGCACTCAACGTTATTCTCTTTATCCCGTATCCATACACCACGGACGGATCGATTGTAATCATGTGTTGTCTATCCGCTGACTGATTAGCAAGCAACAAAAAAGCTTTTCACTGCACGTCGGTGCGCGTGACAATAAACTAAACTCAACCCTCCCGCCGCCAGGGGGCGATACGGCCGGCTGACCAGAGAAACTGCACCGTGGCCTCCTGGCACCAGTGGGCGCTACAGACAAGAGGAACAAAGACGGTGCGCCGCGGTCTCCCGCCGCAGAGGGTGCTGCAGAGGGAGGACTACAGATGCTGCAACGTGGCCTTCAAACGTCAACGGGTGCTGTACCCGCCGCCAAATGGCGCTGCAGTCGGTCCAGAGACACTGCACTGCGGCCTCCCTCCGCCAGGTGGCACTGCAGTTGGAGGACCAGAAACGCTGCACCGCGGCCTATGACCGACAGGGGCACTACAGTGGGAGGATCAGAGATGCTGCACCATGGCCACCCGACAGGGGGCGCTACAGTCGGGGGACCAGAGACACTGCACTGCAACCTTCAACCAACAGGGTGCGCTACAGTCGGAAGACCACAGACACTGCACTATGGCCTCCCGCTGCCAGATAGCACTACAGTGGGAGGACCAGAGATTCTGCACCATGGTCTCCCTCCGGCATGTGGCACTGCAGTTGGAGGACCAGAGACGCTGCACTGCGGCCTCCCACCGACAGTGGCGCAACAGTCGGATGATCAGAGATGCTGCACCGTGCCTTTCAACCAACAGGGGGCGCTTCTTCTTCTTGCGAGTGAAACATAAAGCAAAGGAATAGTTAGATCTCAAGCCGGTGTTGAGCAGCCAGGTTGTTGTCTCTGTTGGCGTCAATATCTGCCAGACCCTGACAGAGCTCCATTTGAGTACAAGAGCAGGGAGGTTCTACTGCAGTTGTACAGGGTCTGGGTGAGGCCACACCTGGACTATTGCGTACAGTTTTGGTCTCCTAATCTGAGGAAAGACATTCTTGCCATAGAGACAAGAATCTTTATGTCCCTGTTCGGTTGAAAGGAAATAGTAAAAACCGGAAAGAGCCATGGTTTTCAAGGGGAATTGGACACTTGGTTCGAAAAAGGAGAGATATCCACAATAATTATAGGAGGCATGGAGTAAATGAGGTGCTAGATAAGTATAAGGAATGTAAAAAGAATCTTAAGAAAGAAATAAGAAAAGCTAAAAGATATGAGGTTGCTTTGGGTTTCTACAGCTATATTAATAGCAAAAGGATAACAAGGAATAAAATTGGACCATTAGAGAGCCAGAATGGACAGCTATCTGCAGAGCCAAAAGAGATGGGGGAGATTTTGAACAATTTCTTTTCTTCGGTATAAACCAAGGAGAAGGATATTGAACTCTGTGAGGTAAGGGAAAAAAGTACAGTAGCTATGGAAACTATGAGATTCAAAGAGGAGGAAGTACTGACACTTTTGAAAAATATAAAAGTGGATAAGTCTCCAGGTCCAGACAGGATATTTCCTAAGACAATGAGGGAAGTTAGTGAATAAATAGCAGGGGCTATGACAGAAATATTTCAGATGTCATTAGAAACAGGAATAGTGCTGGAGGATTGGCGTACTGTGCATGTTGTTCCATTGTTTAAAAAGGGTTCAAAGAATAAACCTAGCAATTATAGACCTGTTAGTTTGATGTCAGTGGCGGGCTTAGAGGGCTAAGGATACTTAGAGATGATATATATAAGCATCTGGATAAACAGGGTCTGATCAAGAACAGTCAACATGGATTTGTGCATGGAAGGTCATGTTTGACAAACCTTCTTGAATTTTTGAAGAGGTTACTAGGGAAATTGATAAGGGTAAAGCAGTGGATGTTGTCTATATGGATTTCAGTAAGGCCTTTGACAAGGTTCCCCATGGAAGGTTGGTTAAGAAGGTTCAATCTTTGGGTGTTAATGGCGGAGTAGCAAGATGGATTCAACAGTGGCTGAATGGGAGATGCCAGAGAGTAATGGTGGATGGCTGTTCGTCAGGTTGGAAGCCGGTGACCAGTGGGGTGCCTCAGGGATCTGTGTTGGGTCCACTGTTGTTTGTCAATGATCTAGATGATGGGGTGGAAAATTGGATAAGTAAGTATGCAGATGATACTAAGATAGGGGGTGCTGTGGATAATGAAGTCGAATTTCAAAGTCTACAGAGAGATTTGGGCCATTTGGAAGAGTGGGCTGAAAGATGGCAGATGGAGTTTAATGCTGATAAGTGTGAGGTGCTACATCTTGGCAGGACAAATCAAAATAGGACGTACATAGTAAATGGTAGGGAATTGAGGAATGCTGTGGAACAGAGGGATCTAGGAATAACAGTGCATAGTTCCCTGAAGGTGGAATCGCATGTAGATAGGGTGGTAAAGAAAGCTTTTGGTATGCTGGCCTTTATAAATCAGAGCATTGAATATAGGAGTAGGGAAGTAATGTTAAAATTGTACAAGGCATTGGTAAGACCAATTTTGGAGTATGGTGTACAATTTTGGTCGCCTAATCATAGGAAGGATGTCAACAAAATAGAGAGAGTACAGAGGACATTTACTAGAATGTTGCCTGGGTTCCAGCAACTAAGTTACAAAGGTTGAACAAGTTATGTCTTTATTCTTTGGAACGCAGAAGGTTAAGGGGGGACTTGATTGAGGTCTTTAAAATGATGAAAGGGATAGACAGAGTTGACTTGGATAAGCTTTTCCCATTGAGGGTAGGAAAGATTCAAACAAGAGGGCATGACATAAGAATTAAGGGACAGAAGTTTAAGGGTAACATGAGGGGGAACTTCTTTACTCAGAGAGTGGTGGCTGTGTGGAATGATCTTCCTGCAGATGTGGTGGAGGCAGGATCGATTTTAACATTTAAAAGTAAAGTGGATAGGTATATGGACGGGAAGGGAATGGAGGGGTATGGTCTGAGTGCAGGTAGATGGGACTAGGGGAAAATAAATGGTCGGCACGGACTGGAAGGGCCGCGAAGGCCTGTTTCTGTGCTGTAATTGGTATATGGTTATTATATGGTTATATAGGGAGTACAGAGAAGGTTCACCAGACTGATTCCTGGGATGGCAGGACTTCCATATGAAGAAAGACTGGATAGACTCGGCTTGTACTCGCTGGAATTTAGAAGGTTGAGGGGGGATCTTATAGAGACTTACAAAATTCTTAAAGTGTTTGACAGGCTAGATGCAGGAAGATTGTTCCCGATGTTGGGGAACTCCAGAACAAGGGGTCACAGTTTAAGGATAAGGGGGAAGTCTTTTAGGACTGAGATGAGAAAATCATTTTTCACACAGAGAGTGGTGAATCTGTGGAATTTCATTTCGGAGTCACTTGAGTGACTTCGTGAAGAGCCCGCCGGCGCGCATGCTCGACATATCGTCGTATTGCGTTGCTGCGACGGCTGGCGGTGGAGCGCGCTCCTCGCCAGCCCTTCATAAGGGAACCACTGAGGTAAGTATCCTACCTTAAGTTGGTGGTCCTTGTTGTGTTGATTTGTTTCTTGCAGCAAGGACATGGATGGGAGTTCCAAGGGCCGGAGAACATCTGGACGAGGTCGCCGGTCAGCAGTCCCGGAGCCATTGATATCGGCGGTACCTGCAGCGCAGGCCGGGACACGGGCGGGAATATCGGTAAGCCCTGTGTTTACAGGTCCGGATCCGCCAGCACACCACAGTTCGGAGGAGTTCGACGGGGAGGAGTGTGGTGTACCGCCAGCGCAGGAGGACCCTGCCATGGCAGTCAGGTCGTCAGCAGGCTTGCTGGCAACCTCGAGCAGAGGGGTGCGTGCAGCTGCACGGCCCTTTTCACTCAGCCCTCCGAGTAGGGGAAGGGCAGGAGCCCGGAAGTCTAACCCTGTCGGGGCTAAGGCTTTGCCTGCCGCCGGGGAGCGGTCAGGTTCCAGGGCGGGACCCGGGGCGGCTGTGAGGTCCAGTCGACGCCCCCCAACTCTCGACGCCGGGACGGGTCGGTTGGGTCGGGTCTCGTCACGGTCGCCGAGCCCCCCATGGATGGGTGGGCGAGACCATGCGTCGGCGAGGTCCACGACGTGGGCAGCCGGCAAGCCTGCGCGGGCATCAGGTATGCATGCTGCGGCTGGTGCCGACACCACGCCGCAAGTGCCCTTAGTGGCAGCGGCTTCAGCTCCCGCTAAACGGAGGCGGTTGAACACGCCCGCGCGGGAATCGCGCAGTTTCGCTTCGGCGGCTGTTAGCGACGACTACCGGCACTGGGTGGGCCTCGATGAGGTGCGGGCCGATGATAGGGGCCCCGGCAATTTCTCAGAGCCGGAGTACTCCGACCACCTGAGTGTTCAGGGTGAGGGGCGTATTGACCGTATGGAGCGGCTGCTGGAGCTCCTGCTTCACGATCAACAGCAGCAAGCGTCCAGCAGCGACAGGCACAGGGCTGTTTCACCAACTTCCACCTTCAGCCTGGAGCAGCAGGATGAGGAGGTTTTGGTCGATCCCATACCACCTCCGTCAGATTTACCAGCGGAGGAACTTCTCGATGTGGCCACTAAGTTCGCGGCCCCACACTCGTCTGGGCTTCCCCTGAACTCGAAATTGGCAGCCACAGTGGACTTCCTCAACAACCATCAGCTCCAGGAAGAAGTTCTCATTCAGGCCATGAGCCGTCACAAGGCTCCATCCAACTGCAACTCCCTCAACGTGCCTGTGGTCAATACGCCGATATGGGGCAACATCAGTGTGGCTATCCGTCAACAGGAGCTGAAAATTCAGCGGATCCTGAAGCTCCTCACGGCCGGTATTACCGCCTTTGTGCGGTTGGTTGATGGGGATGAATTAAATTTGGACCAGGAGGATGCTCTGGCTCTATTGTGCGCAACTCAACATGAGATCAATGGGTTCCGCAAAAGCAGCATCCGCCCGGCGCTCAACCCTAAGTTTGCAGGGTTGTGCAAACCACCGCCGCCGCCGCCGCCGCCCCGTCAGCTCTTTGGAGAAGATCTCTCGAAGAGGGTCAAAGAGCTTGACGAACAAGCCAAAACGGTGGGACTCATGCGCTCTCACAGTGCCCCCACGCCGTCGGGCTCGAAAGCTCCGCTTGTTCGTCCACGAGGGTCTGCCAGCACCTCTACAAGGACCTACCCTCTGGCTCCACCCCATTACCAACAGCCCCAGCAACAGGGGGCATTTTTAGGACAAGGTCGGCAGAAACCCTGGTGGAAGATGAGGACGCCGCGCCCTCAAGCCAACCCAGCACCTCCACGTCCACCCACACGAGTCAAGGACCGCCGGTAACCACGGAGGTGAGGCGGTCTGGTTCTCTCTTCTCTCTTTGTCTAACCTCACATGTTGGTGGGCGCCTTCGGTTCTTTTTGGGTGCATGGGGTGATATTACTGTTGATGAGTATGTGTTACAAAATATTCAGGGTCATAAAATTGAGTTTCTTAATGGGGACATTCCTCCATCCCAGCACAGGCCTGGTCGAACATTTAAATTGTCTGCTGCAGAACAGGCAGCAGGCTATAAGGAGATTTTGAGGCTAGAACAGAAGGGAGTGATAGAGAAAACGGTTCATGAGCCAGTTGAATTTGTTTCTAATATATTCACTCGACCCAAGAAGGATGGAGGCTGTCGAGTCATCATTGACCTGACTCGTTTAAATACTTTTGTAACATATACTCATTTCAAAATGGACACTTTTGAAACAGCCAAATCATTGATTTCACATGGTTGCTTTATGGCATGCATTGATTTACAAGATGCGTACTATACTGTATCCATTCAAAAATGTTATAGGAGGTTTCTGAAATTTATCTGGATGGGTCAACTCTGGCAATATAGGGCTTTGCCAAACGGGCTTACCACAGCCCCTAGATTATTCACTAAATTGGTGAAGCCAATTATGGCTTATTTACGACAACGACGTCATATAGTAATGGCCTATTTAGATGATATCTTAATTGTCGGCCACACCCTGGAATTGGCTCAACAGGGTGTTGCAGCTGCTGTCAATATATTTCAGCAGCTGGGGTTCATTGTCCATCCAGCCAAATCAAAGTTCTGCCCCTCGCAGGTAATTCATTATCTGGGGTTTACGGTGGACTCTATTCACATGAGGGTCACCATACCAACTAATAAGGTTGAGGAGGTCACCCAGGTGTGTCAAGGTTTAATCAGCGCTAGTATACCATCGATTCGACATACTGCTACAGTAATTGGCAAACTTGTAGCATTGTTTCCGGCAGCCCGATATGGGCCTTTGCATTATCAGAATTTGCAAAGGGCCAAGATCGCTGCGTTAAGACAGCACGCTGGTCATTATGATCGACCAATGCAGCTGCCGCCCGAAGCGACGGATGAGTTACGATGGTGGGTGCGTCACATTAGTAACTCATTTAAGCCTATTATTCAGGCTAATCCGGTGGTATACTTGCAAACTGATGCGAGCTCTTATGGCTGGGGAGCTACGGATCATTACTCTAGTTGCGGGGGCAGATGGGATACCCTTGAGGCTACTATGTTGTTCTCACAAGGGATAAACTATTTGGTGCTACTTGCAGCATTCCACGGACTTCGTGCTTATTGTTCCAAGGTTTTTGGAGCACATGTCCGTCTCCAAATAGACAACACCACAGCGGTGGCATATTTAAACCATATGGGCGGTACCAGGTCAGTTTCGTGTGATAAATTGGCTAACTCAATTTGGCTCTGGTGTGTTCAAAGAGACATTTGGATTTCAGCTACCTATTTCCCAGGTGAGCTTAATACTGTGGCGGACACCAGGTCACGCAAGTTTAATGACAATATTGAATGGATGTTGCATCCTGAAATTTTTGCCAAAGTCACAGCCAAATTTGGGAAACCGGATATTGACCTTTTTGCGTCACGGTTGAACCATCAGGTACCAACATACGTCTCGTGGGAACCAGATCCTGGGGCTATGGCGCTAGATGCATTCTCGCTGGACTGGGGGAATTGTTTTTTCTATGCATTCCCCCCGTTTTGCCTCATCAGTCGGGTATTACGAAAGATTCAGATGGATGCAGCCAAGGGCATCCTTATTATACCCGACTGGCCTACACAGCCGTGGTATCCGGTGGTCTTTGACATGCTCAGTGAGCCTTGGGTCCTTTTGAAGGGTTGCCCAGAATTGGTTACTCACCCTGTCTCAGGGCAGCCACATCCCTGCCATGGTTATTTAAATTTGTTGGCTTGCAGGTTTTGAACAGGCCGTTAGTCCATTACGGCCTCTCAACTCGGACCATGGATACCATTGGGGCGTCATGTCGAGAGTCAACAAGGCGAAGATACCGCTCACATATCAAGAAGTGGGAAGCCTACTGCAGCCGCTCTCGCATCACGTACGATGAAGTAACTGTAACCGACGTCCTGGAATTCCTCGCGGGGTTGCACCATGATGAACACTTAAGTTACAGTGCCATCAACAGCGCCAGGAGCGCGCTGTCATTCTACCTCAAGATTGAGGTGGGATCCAACAGGCTAGTGTCCAGACTCATGCGGGGTATATTCAATATGAATCCGCCTACACCACGCTACAATATCACCTGGGATGTCAGGGACGTATTAACCCTGCTCAGGACGTGGTCTCCCATGGAAGGGCTCCAGCTGGACAAACTCACCATGAAGCTGGTGATGTTACTAGCGCTGACTTCAGCACAGAGGGTACAGACACTGCATAAACTACGTGTCGACAGAATGATGTCTACACCTACAGAAGTAGTCTTCTTTGTTGATGAGCTACTAAAGCAGCATAGACCTGGGTGCACAGGGCTGCAGCTGAAGTTCCCGGCATCTGAATGGTGGCAGATTAGGTAAGGGGGAGATGCAACGAGACCTGGGTGTCATGGTACACCAGTCATTGAAAGTAGGCATGCAGGTGCAGCAGGCAGTGAAGAAAGCAAATGGTATGTTAGCATTCATAGCGAAAGGATTTGAGTATAGGAGCAGGGAGGTTCTACTGCAGTTGTACAGGGCTTTGGTGAGGCCACACCTGGAGTACTGCATACAGTTTTGGTCTCCAAATCTGAGGAAAGACATCCTTGCCATAGAGGGGGTACAGAGAAGATTCACCAGACTGATTCCTGGGATGTCAGGACTTTCATATGAGGAAAGATTGGATAGACTCGGTTTGTACTCGATGGAATTTAGAAGATTGAGGGGGGATCTTATAGAAACCTACAAAATTCTTAAGGGGTTGGACAAGCTAGATGCTGGAAGATTGTTCCCGATGTTGGGGGAGTCCAGAACAAGGGGTCACAGTCTAAGGATAAGGGGGAATTCCTTTAGGACCGAAATGAGGAAAACATTCTTTACACAGAGAGTGGCGAGTCTCTGGAATTCTCTGCCACAGAAGGTAGTTGAGGCCAGTTCATTGGCTATATTTAAGAGGGCGTTAGATGTGGCACTTGTGGCTAAAGGGATCAGGGGGTATGGAGAGAAGGCAGGTACGGGATACTGAGTTGGATGATCAGCCATGATCACATTGAATGGCGGTGCAGGCTCGAAGGGCCGAATGGCCTACTCCTGCACCTATTTTCTATGTTTCTATGTTTCTATGTTTCATACCCCGCAGATGCTAGGCTGTGTTTAGCCTCACATATCCGTCACTATGTCAAGGTGACGGCATGCATCAGAGGAATGGAGAGATACCTGCTTGTCACTCATAAGAGACCTCATCATCGAGTGACAGTCCAGACGATATCCAGGTGGCTCCGGGTCGTCTTGGGTAAGTCAGGTATCGACACTAATGTGTTCAAGTCTCATTCCACCAGGGCTGCATCGACGTCAGCGGCGAGGATTATGGAGGTGCCTATGGACCATATTCTCGCCACAGCAGGATGAGCTAATGAAGCTGTGTTTCAGCGATTTTATAACAAGCCTGTTGCTGCTCCTCTACAGTTCGCGGAAGCCGTGCTGAATGCAGGTCAAGAACGTGGAGGTGTCCCCGCATGAGGGGTTTTTGATTTGTTGTTAATAAATATGCTCTTGTTTTGCAGTATGAACTATTTGAGCAAGTTTGTTCCTCCCATCCATCCCTGCTAGTGGTGTGTCAGCATGGACGTGGTCCAGGGCGTGCAATCACAGAAGCTTTGAAGTCTTCACGAAGTCACTCACGTGACTCCAAAATGAAATAGTAAGATTGAACGAGAACTTACCAGTTCGAAGGTTGATCATTATTTCATGAGGAGTCGCGGTGAGGGATTTCGTGCCCTCCACGCCCAACCCTCACTCACCTTCATCTGGTAATTTGAGTCTCTTTTAATCTTACTATGCCAAGTCATTTCTGTTACTGGTTTCTGTGATTCCACACCGCTACTTTGAAGAATGTCGAGCATGCGCGCCGGCGGGCTCTTCACGAAATCCCTCACCGCGACTCCTCATGAAATAATGATCAACCTTCGAACTGGTAAGTTCTCGTTCAATCTTACTATTCTCTGCTACAGAAGGTAGTTGAGGCCAGTTGATTGGCTATATTTCAGAGGGAGTTAGATGTGGCCCTTGTGGCTAAAGGGATCAGGGGCTATGGAGAGAAGGCAGGTACAGGATGCTGAGTTGGATGATCAGCCATGATCATATTGAATAGCAGTGCAGGCTCGAAGGGCCGAATGTCCTACTCCTGCACCTATTTTCTATGATTCTAAGATTTGTTGGGTGTTGGAGCGGGCACCCAGAGATGACATGGTTGTCTGTCTGTTTTTCTGCTCCACATTCACAGGCTGGGCTCTGGCGGAGCCCCCAGCTCCACATGCTGGCATTGAAACGCCCAACTCCAGTACCAAGTCTGTTGAGCTTCACCCATGCTCCTCTGGGGAGCTCAGACCCTGGACAGCTTTTATCTGGTGAAGAGATGTAGCTGTGTAATGGAGATGAGGTTGCCTTCCACTCCTGTGACCACTTGGTGGCTATCCAGTGTGCTTTTGTCTCAGTTGGCTGGAAGGATGCTAGGAGTTGTTTTCCATGTGGAGCAAAGGGGTGATGGGACTTCAGTCGGGGTGGCCTCTGCTCTCTGCTGATAGCCTGATGGAGGAGGTGATCTGGGTCTATGGTACGACGAGATAGTGCCAGAGCTGCTGCTTGCCTTCGGATCCCTGCAGGCGGAATGCCTGCAAGTATAGGGAGCTGCTCAACTGGAGTAGGTTGAAGGCACCCAGTGATGGTTTGCAAGGTGCTGTTCAGGCTCGTGTCTACCAGGCTAGTATGTCTACTTCTACTCCATACGGGTGCGCAGTACTCAGCTGGGGCATACATAAGAGCTAAGGCAGATGTGTGAAGAGTTGGGCTGGCTCCGCAACTTGTTCCTGCCAGGCGTCGGATGAGGCCACTACGTGCCAGGACCATGTCGCGGAGCCCAGCCAGGTGTTGACGAAATGTAAGCGACCTGTCCTGCTTTACGCCGAGGTAAGTGGGTGTTTGTTGGAAGTCCAAGCGCCTGTTGGAGATACAGCACGGAAACAGGCCCTTCGGCCCACTGAGCCCGCGCTGACCAGCGATTGCCCACACACAAAACACTATCCTACACACACTAGGGACAATTTACATGTGGACTAAGCCAATTAATCTACAAACCTGCACATCTTTGGAGTGTGGGAGGAAATCATAGTGCCCGGAAAAACCCACGCAGGTCACAGGAGAACGTGCAAACTCTGCACAGTTAGCAGGTACAAGTGCAGTCTTTTCACTGATTGAATAACACACAATCTCCCTTGGTACACGTGACAATAAACTAAACTACATATGATTAAATAATTGGTCGACTGGGCTTGTATTCACTGAGATTTAGAAGGATGAGAGGGGATTTTATACAGTGTATAAATAGACATTAGACAATAGACAACAGGTGCAGCAGTAGGCTATTCGGCCCTTCGAGCCAGCACCGCTATTCACTGTGATCATGGCTGATCATCCACAATCCATACCTCATTCCTGCCTTCTCCCCATATCATCTGACTCCGCTATCATTAAGACCTCTATCTAGCTCTCTCTTGAATGTATCCAGAGAACCAGCGTCCTCCGCCCTCTGAGGCAGAGAATTCCACAGACTCAAAACTCTCTGGGTGTAAAAGTGTTTTCTCATCTCCGTTCACAATGGCCGACCCCTTATTCTTAAACTGTGTCACCCCTGGTTCTGGACTCCCCCAACATCGGGAACATGTTTCCTGCCTCTAGAGTGTCCAAACCCTTAATAATCTTATGTTTCAATAAAATTCCCTCTCATCCTTCTGAATTCCAGAGTATACAAGCCCAGCCGCTCCATTCTATCAACATATGACAGTCCCACCATCCCGGGATTTAACCTTGTGAACCTACGCTAGGCTCCCTCAATAGTACGAATGTCCTTCCTCAAATTTGGAGACCAAAGCTGAACACAATACTCCAGGTGTGGTCTCACTAGGGCCCTATACAACTGCAGAAGGATCTCTTTGCTCTTATACTCAATCCCTCATGTCATGAAGGCCAACATGCCATTCACTTTCTTCACTGCCTGCTGTACCTACAAGCTTACTTTCATTGACTGATGAACAAGGACCCCCCAGATCCCGTTGTATTTCCCCTTTTCCCAACTTGACACCATTCAGATAGTAATCTGTCTTCCAGTTTTTGCTGCCAAAGTGGATAACTTCACATTTATCAATATTAAACTGCATCTGTCATGCATCTGTTCACTCACCCAACCTGTCCAAGTCACCCTGCATTCTCATAGCATCCTCCTCACAGTTCACACTGTCACCCAGCTTTGTGTCATCTGCAAATTTGCTAATGTTGCTTTGAATCCCTTCATCCAAATCATTGATGTATATTGTAAATGGCTGCGGTCCGTGCACCGAGCCTTGCGGTACCCCACTAGTCACTGCCTGCCATTCTGAAAGGGACCTGTTAATCCCTACTCTTTGTTTCCTGCCTTCCAACCACTTCTCTATCCATGCCAGTACTCTACCCCCAACACCACGTGCCCTAATTTTGCCCACTAATCTCCCATGTGGGACCTGATCAAATGCTTTCTGAAAGTCCAGGTACACTACATCCACTGGCTCTCCCTTGTCCATTTTCCTAGTTACATCTTCAATTAGAGAAGATTAGTCAAGCATGATTTCCCCTTCGTAAATCCATGCTGACTCGGACCGATCCTGTTACTGCTGTCCAAATGTTAGGCTATTTCATCTTTTATAATTGGCTCCAGCATCTTCCCCACCACCGATGTCAGGCTAATTGGTCTATAATTCATTTTTCTCTCTCCTGCATTTCTTAAAAAGTGGGATAACATTAGCTACTCTCCAATCCACAGGAACTGATCCTGAGTCTATAGAACATTGGAAAATTATCACCAATTCATCCACGATTTCTAGAGCCACTTCCTTAAGTGGGATGCAAACCATCAGGCCCTGGGAATTTATCAGCCTTCTGTCCCATCAGTCTATCCAACACCATTTCCTGCCTAATGTGGATTACCTTCATTTCCTCTATCACCCCAGATCCTCTGGCCACTACTATATCCGAAAGATTGTTTGTGTCCTCCTTAGTGAAGACGGATCCAAAGTACCTGTTCAACTCACCTGCCATTTCCTTGTTCCGCATAATAAATTTAAACATTACACAATCCTCTTGCTTCCCGCTCATCTTTGCTACGTTGTACTTCTTCGCTTTAATTTTTATACATTATACCCTCCTGCAGTGTTTAGGAGCTGTTGCTGTGGATGGAGAGCCGGGGACATGAGTAGCAATTGAGGGCGGCCAGGGTGCCGGTGAGGCCCCGCCATCTGCTCGGTGTGTGGGCTGATCTTCGAAGGGCTCAGCTTCAGTGGAGGACCACATGGCAGGGCACAACAAGGAGAGGTGTTATGAGTGCGACGTGTGTGGCAAGGCCTGGCAGAGCCCGAGCCGGCTGGAGACCCACCGGCGGGTGCACACGGGTGAATGCCCCTTCACCTGCTCTGACTGCGGCAAAGGCTTCAAGTCGTTGCGGGACCTGGAGGTGCACAGGAGCCAGCACACTGGGGAGCGGCCGTATGGCTGCTCCACCTGCGGCAAGCGCTTTGCCCAGATGTCGGGGCTGCAGGTGCACTGGCGGGTGCACAGCAATGAGCGGCCCTTCATCTGCTCCGATTGCAACAAAGGCTTCACCCTCTCGAAAACCCTGCAGGAGCACCAGCGCACCCACACCGGCGAATGTTACTTGTTTACAAAAACAGGGATGTAATGTTGAGGCTCTATAAGGTGCTGGTCCGGTCGCATTTTGCGTAACATTGAGCAATTTTGGGCCCCATATCTGAGGAAGGATGAGCCAGCTCTGGAGAGGGTCCAGAGGAGGTTCACGCCAACAGATCCCAGGAATGAGTGGGTTAATGTACGATGAGCGTTTGTTGGCACTAGGCCTGTACTCACTGGGGTTTAGAAGAACGAGGGGAGGGGGAAGGGGAGCTCATGGAAACCTTAGCAAACAATCAAAGGCCCGGATAGAGCAGATGTGGAGAGGATGTTTCCACTAGTGGGAGTCTAGGACCAGAGGACACAGCTTCAGAATTAAAGGACGTTCCTTTAGGAAGGAGATGAGGAGGAATTTATTTAGCCAGAGGGTGGTGAATCTGTGGGATTCATTGCCACAGACCGCGGTGGAGGCCACAAGTCAGTGGGCATTTTTAAGGCTGAGATAGATCGATTGTTGATCAGTACGGGTGTCAGGGATTATGGGGAGAAGGCAGGAGAATTGGGTTAGGAGGGAGAGGTAGATCAGCCATTATTGAATGACGTAGGCTTGATGGGCCGAATGGCCTAATTCTGTTCCTATCACATAAACTTATGAGGGAGAGTCAGGAGAGGGAGAGGGGGGAGAGAGAGAGAGAGGGGGAGAGGGGTAGAGTGAGGGGGGCAGAGGGAAAGGGAGGGGGGAGATTCAGAGGGAGAGGGAGGGGGGAGAAAGAGATGGGGAGAGAGGGTGGGGGAGAGAGAGAGGGGGTAGAGAGGAGGGAGAGAGGGGAAAGAGAGGCAGGGGGAGAGACAGAGGGAGAGGGAGGGGGGAAGGTAGGAGAATCCTGCAGGCATTGCCACTTTCATTTCACTGTACATCTTGTATGTGTATGTGACAAATAAAGTTGACTTGACTTGACGGGAGGGAGGATAGGTGGAGCGGGAAGGGTGGGAGAGGTGGGGGAGAGTGAGATTGAACTTACGTAGACATGATTGTACAGAATCGTTCTTGCCCAGCGGTTTCCCAGATCTGCAGCTTCACCTTCTCCCCATGAACATCGACTGTCTGAATCTTGAAATCCTCTCCGATATTAGTGATGTAGCTGCCTGTAAGAGAGAGAGAGGAGACAGAGGGAGACAGAGGGAGGCACAGGTAGAGGGAGAGAGAGAAAGGGAGACAGAGGGAGAGAAAGAGAGACAGAGAGAGAGAGAAAGGGAGAGAGAAACAGAGAGAGATTGAAAGACAGAGAGAGAGACAAAGAGAGAGACAGAGAACGAGAGAGAGACAAAGAAAGACACAGAGAGACAGAGAGAAAGACAGAGAGACAGAGACAGATAGTGAGAGAGACAGAGAGAGAGTCAGAGAGAGAGAGAGAGAGAGAGAGAGAGAGAGGGAAAGACAGAGACAGGCAGAGAGAGAGACAGAGAGAGGGACACAGAGAGAGAGACGGAGCGAGAGACGGAGAGAGAAGGACAGAAACAGAGCAAGACAGAAAGACCGAGAGAGAGAGACAGAGAGAAGATTAATGAATATCGTATATACAGCATTAAATAAAACTTCAGAATGTGTCATTTCACTTGATGCTGAGAAGTCGTTTGATATTAGAATGGGAATACTTATTCAAAACACTTCAGATTCGTCCAAAATGTATTTCTTGGATCAAGCTGATATATCATATACCTCAGGCTACTGTACATACCAATAATCAGAAATCCCCTTTTTTCAGGCTCTTTCAAGTACTAGACAGGGGTTTACTGTTTGAAATTGCTTTGGAACCTCTGGCCACCGCTATTAGGGAATCCCCTAATATTTCTGGTATTGTCCGTGGGAATAAGACACATAAGCTATCTCTTTATGCAGATGATCTGTTATTATTCATTCTTAACTTTACTTAATCAATTTAGTCATTTTTCTGGTTATAAACTAAATCTTAGTAAGAGTGAGCTCTTTCCATTAAACAATCTAGTTTTGAATTATGGACAGTTTCCATTTAAATTGAGTACTGAATGTTTTACGTATTTTGGCATTAAGATTACCAAGAAACACAAGGATTTATTTAAATCCAATTTTACCCCTTTAATGTTCATCAGTCAATTAAAGTAAGCATGCAGGTACAGCAGGCAGTGAATAAAGCAAATGGCATGTTGGCCATTATAGGGAGGTTACACAGCAGTTGAAGTCACGACCCATGACCCGTACTGTTGCCACGCAACACCAACTGGAGTACACGCGATGAACTGCACGTAAGAACTTAGCATTGTTTCCAGTGTAGTGGGCCTGTTAAAAAATGCCGAAATTGTCAATTTTTGCGCTGTAAATAATTATGAAAATCGGGGTATGCGTGAGAGACATTTATTCCTGCTTCAGAATTCTAAAAGTGAGGAGAAATTACGGTAGAGAGAAGCGACAGTTGAAGGGACAACAACAGCTAAAGAGCTTGGCGGACATTGGCCGTGCAAATATTGAGTTTGAAAATATTGGGAACTATCGCGATTGCTCACTGCATTTCATCAACAGTAAGGCATTGTTTGTGTTTTTCTTGATTCCTTGGGTATCTAAAAAGTTTCTGAAGTGATAAATCTGGCTGTAAAATGTTAAAATCGCCCATGGTGCTCAAGTGGGTTTTTACATACAAAAATAATACGCTTCGGAAGCAACATTTATCAATATAAAAATTGCAAACCATACATAGGTTTTGATTTGCATTTTATTCAGTTGCAAGCCAAGGAATGGCATAATTGGTAGCTGTTAATTGGATATAATCATTACATCGAATGAAAGAACCTTTATTGATTATAGTTTAATAATTGGGAAAAAAATTAATATTAAAATTTTGGAAAGGCCCTATAACCCCCACAATTAAAATGTGGACTATGGAAATGTTGGAGACCCTATATTTGGAAAGATTAAGATTTGTCTTAATGGACAAACAATAACTATTTAAAATGATATGGTGCCCATTTATTGAATATTTGAAGGGGCAAACTGGTTCGACACGAGAACCCGACTGAAACCTGAATCAAAGAATAGGTGAAGAATTATATTTCATAAAACGCGGATATATCTCCAACGATGCATAATCTATTGAACACTCCATTCTTTCTCAACTTTTCCTCCTCTTTTTTTGTTTTCTCTCTCTATTAATTTCTATCTTTATAAAAATTGGAAAAAATATATAGAAGTACAATTACTATGCAATTGTTAATATAAATAATATTGATAATGTATGTCTACAACGAACAAATTGCTTTTTATTACGTAGTTACTTCCAATTTAAAAAATTTAACAAAACAAATTGGATATAATCAACCTCAGCAAATTGACAATATCCTATTGAAAGGGAGTGGATGTTTAAGCTGTCAAGACGTTTTATTATTTGCCAAAATATACATCTCAATAGCATAATGTCAGAACACTTACTTTTCCACACACCACTCGTGCGTCTGGAGATTTGTTCAATGATCAACTTACCCAGACTACAATTCCCAGGGGGCATTGCGAGGAGCAGGCGGAGCCCTTTCGCGTGACGTCACCGGCGGGCGCTGCGCGGCCAATCGGAGCGGGCGGTGACGTCGCCCGCAACCAATGGGCGGGAGACTTCGCGATGACATCACGACGCAGGGCCCTAGTAACCAAGATGGCGGCGGCGACGGCGGTTGCGACGAAGGAGGAGAAGAAGATGGAGAAGGAGGAGGAGGGGCGGCGGCGGCGGCGGCGGCGGCTCCTTTACGGGCTGGGCCCGCCCTCTCGCTCTACACTCACCGGGTGGAGGCGGCCGCCTGTGAACTGAGCGGCTCCGTCAGCGGCTCCAAGGTCTTCTCCGCCATTGTTGTTCCTCTACTTCCGGCCGCCTCCCAAATACGGGCCACGTCCCGCCCCATCCACTTCCGGCCGCCCCCTGATCGGAGACAACGGACGTCAATCACACGGGCACCTCCCCACACAACGTGATTGGATCAGAATGACGTCAGTCCCGCCTCGTTCGCCCCTGATTGGATGACCAGAACGTCCATCATCGCCGCTCTGCTGCCTGATTGGAGGCGACAGACGTCAGTCACCGTCGGTCCCCGTCACGCTCCCTCCCCCCATTGGATGAAGAACAAGGAGGAGCGACAGCGCCGTCACCGTCACCTCCCCCTCTGTCCCCCCCTCACACACACACAGCCTCGAGTTCAGCATCAAACTCATTCCCAGCCTCGCCAAGGCCAGCAGCAAAATCAAGGACCAGTCACACTGTGGCCACTCCCTCTTTTCCCCTCTCCCATCAGAAGTGTGAAAACGCACAGATTCAGGGACAGTTTCTTCCCAGCAGTTATCAGGCAACTGTACTATCCGACCCCAACCAGAGAGCAGTGCTGAACTACTATCTACCTCATTGCTGGCCCTTGGTCTATCCTTGATCGGCCTTTACTGGGTTCATCTTGCACTAAACATTATTCCCTTATCCCTGTACACTGTAAATGGCTCGACTGTAATCATGTATTGTCTTTCCACTGACTGGATAGCACGCAACAAAAAGCTTTTCTCTGTACCGCGGTACATGTGACAATAAACTAAACTGACCCGAGTCTCTTGCACTGTGAGGCAGCAGCTCTGATGCTAATTGGCTTCTTTGAATTGTCCCCGAGCGTATAGAATAACATAGAACTAGCGTGCGGGTGATCGTTGGTCAGCGTGGACTCGGTGGGCCGAAGGGCCTGTTTGCACGCTGTAGCTCTAAAACTTATCTAAGGAGGCTTCAGCATATGTGGGGGATGGGAGCTAATTGAGATGGATAAGGATGCCAGAAACAAATTATGGCAAAATGAATAATGAACAGATGTCGAAAAACGAGTTCAATGGATGGTATAAAACAGAGTTTGAGAGAAAGATGAATGGGGAAAAAAGGCGTAGACTCATTTCTAAATGGGGTGAGAATCCAGAAATCGGAGGTGGAAAGGGACTTGGTGCAGGATTCCCAAAAAGGTCATCAGGAAGACTAATCAGTGATAAAGAAGGCAAACGCTATGCTAGCATTTATTTCAAGAGGGCCAGAATAAAAAAAACAGGGATGTAATGCTGAGGCTCTATCAGGCTCTGGTCAGTCCACATTTGGAGTATCGTGAGCAATTTTGTGCACCATATCCGAGGAAGGATGTGCTGGCTATGGAGAGGGTCCAGAGGAGGTTTACGAGAATGATCCCAGGAATGAGTGGATTAACCTATAATGATCGTTTATGATGGCAGTGGGCCTGTACTCGCTGGAGTTCATTGAAATGCACTGAATAGTGAAAGGTTTGGACAGTGTGGATGTGGAGAGGATCTTTCCACTCATGGGAGAGTCTCGGACAAGGCTTAGCCAGAGGGTGGTGAATCTCTGGAATTCATTGCCACAGGCGGCTGTGGAGGCCAAGTAATTGGATATTTTTAAGGATAGATTCTTGATTAGAACAAGTGTCAGGGGTTATGTGGAGAAGGCAGGAGAATGGGGTTGAGAGGGAAAGATAGATCAGCCATAAATGAATGGTGGAGTAGACTTGATGGGCCGAATGGCCTAATTCTGCTCCTGTAACGTACGAGCGAGGGTCAATGTGGCCTGAGGTGTTAACATATGATGGACAAGTAAATGGGATTGTGGTGATGTCCTGGATACAGAGAGTATTGCTCAGGCCCTCGAGTCCTGGCAACATCTCGTAAATCTTCTCTGCACCCTCTCCTCCAGATTGACAACATCTTTCCTCTAACATGGTTCATATGTGAAGCAAAATGGATGGGTACATGGATAGGAACGGTTTAGGAAGGTTATGTGCCAAACACAGGCAGGTGGGACAAGTGTAGATGGGACATGTTGGTTGGTTTGAGTAAGTTGGGCCGAATGACCTGCTTGCATGTTGTGTGACTCTATGCAGGAGAGATAGTTATCCAGCGTCAACTGAATCCATGAGTGGCTATTCATCCCAACCCCAGGAAAAGTACCTCAAACACTAACATCAAGCAGTGCACATACGCAAACAAACACAATGTACAGGTCCACCATCGATTCTGCGGCAACTGGTGGTCCGGACAAACTTACGAGAGTGCTCTTGAAATGTTCCCGGAATTCCCCCCGAAAATGTGGTACCCAGGCCGGGTGAGGCGGCTGATCCTAACCTCATCAGGACTTCTGTGCCAATCGGAGGGATGAATTTGCCCCCTGTGGCCAGAGCGGGCAGATCCGTTCCAATTGCCAACTTCCACGGTCAACTTTGTGGGCCGATATCTCAGCCCACCGGTGGCCGATGTGGACCGTTCCAGTACCATTGAACTCCCCTCGAGACCATGACCTCTTTTTGTCCGGCAAAAAGGATAATCCAGAAAGGCTCTGGATCCAAGGGTGCCGGAAAATCGGTGGTGGACCTGTACTTGGCAGCATCTTTGACTGGCTTCATCACGGCCAGGTTAGGCAACTCGAATGCCCAGGTAAGAAGGAGATTATAAAAGGTGGTAGACACTGCCTGGTCCATCACGGGTACTGACCTCCCCACCATCACACGGTCCTGAGAAAACAATGCCTGTACACCAAAAGGCTCTACTCACCATGGAGGGCCATGTCAAAGATCAATGAAAAACCGAAGATAGACAAAAGGCTGGAGGAACTAGTGGGACTGACAGCATCCCTGGCGAAAGGGGCAGGTGACGTTTCGGGTTTGATTACACTGTCCTGATTAATTTTACTGATTGTATGCCTAGTTGTCATCTTCTCCCCTGCCAACAATGAACCATTCTAGTCTGCAGAAGGGTCTCGAACCGAAATGTCACCCATACCTTCTCTCCAGAGATGCTGTCTGTTCTGCTGAGTTACTCCAGCACTTTGTGTCTATCTTCTCCACAAATGCTGCCTGACATGCTGAGTTACTCCAGCACTTTGCCATAGATTCATAGAGTGATACAGCGTTGGAAAGAGGCCCTTCGGCCCAACTCGTGCTTGCACTCCTAGATCCCTCGGCTCTATTCCTTGATCATCGTCTGCTTTCAAATGTCTTCCATATCTCTCGCTTCCCTCACCCCTGACTCTCTGTCTGAAGAAGGGTCTCGACCCTAAACGTCACCCATTCCTTTTCTCCACAGATGCTGCCTGACCCACTGAGATATTACAGATTTTGTGTCTATCTTCGGTTCAAACCAGCATCTGCAGTTCTGCTCCTTCCCACACATCAATGGGGTCCGTGTTCTCTGGGTTGACCAGATGCAGTGTTATTTTATTCTACTCACGGCCTGAGATGCTTCACCATACTTCGAGCGCAGGCTGCGGGAGCTTGGATCGCCCCGACACGGGAGCTTGGATTACCCCGACGCGGGAGCTTGGATCGCCCCGACTCGGGGGCTTCGACCGCCGGCTGCGGGAGCTTCGATTGCCCCGACTGCAGGAGAAAAATGAGGGAAGAAGGTTAGACTTGATAGCCTTCCATCACAGTGAGGAATCCGCTGTGGTGGGTGTTTATGTTAACTTTTATGTAGTTGTGTGTCTTGTCACTTTTTTTTGTACGGCGGATTGGTCATTCGAATATCACTGTACCTTAATTGGTGCAGGTGACAATAAAAGGCTTTTGAAACCTTTCAAAACAAAGCTTTTCACTTTATCTCAGTACACGTGACAATAATAAGCCTACACATAAAGTTCTCCAATACAGACTGGGCACAAACTAAACACCACCATAATGAGAAGAACAGATCCTCTGTAGATGGGAATTTGACATTGCATCTTATTCTGGTCTCTCTTCCAGGCCATTTGTCCCCATCTTGCTCTACATTTAAGATAGTCACAAAATGCTGGACTAGGTGACGTTACGGGTCAAGGCCCTTCTTCAGACTGAGAGTCAGGGGTGAGGCAAACAAGAGATAGAGAGGGTGATACAAGGACTGCAGATGCTGGTTTACACTGAAGATAGGCCCCAAACATCACCCATTCCTTCTATCCAGAGATGCCGCCTGTCCCGCTAAGTTACTCCAGCATTTTGAGTCCATCATTAGTGTAAATCAGCATCTGCTGTTTTTTCCTATACATTTTGTCTGCTCTACATTTAGATGCAGATCCTTCCCACTGCACGGTCACCCTTATTATGTACAGCCCATCCATCCAATAGAGTGTTTGGGAGTCCAGCGGATGGATTTGGCGGCTGCTGTGGGACTGGAGGCATCTTCTACCAAGTGGGAAATCGGTCCTTACCTTGGCATTTCCCATTTGCACACCGTTCCGGTTACAAAGAGCTCCCAGGAAGATAACCCAGTCCCAATCTGCAGATGAGCCAATAGACAATAGGTGCAGGAGTAGGCCATTTGGCCCTTCGAGCCAGCACTGCCATTCAATGTGATCATGGCTGATCATCCTCAATCAGTACCCAGTTCTTGCCTTCTCCTCATATCCCCTGGTTACGCTATCTTTAAGAGCCCTATCTAGCTCTCTCTTGTAAGTATCCAGAACATCCAGCGTTCTGAGGCAGCGAATTCGACAGAATTCATAACTCTCTGTGTGAAGAAGTGATTCCTCGTCCCCATTCTACATGGCTTACTCCTTATTCTCAAACTGTGGCCCCTGGGTCTGGACTCCCCCAACATTGGGAACATGTTTCCTGCCTCTAGCTTGTCCGAACCCGATATAATCTTATATGCTTCAATACGATCCCCTCTCATCCTTCTTAACTCCAGAGTATACAAGCACAGGCCATTCTCTCAGCATATGACAGCCCCACCATCCTGGGAATTAACCTTGTAAACGTACGCTGCACTTCCTCAATAGCAAGAATGTCCTTCCTCAAATTATGGGCCCAAAACTGTACACACTACTCCAGATGTGGTCTGACTAGGGTCCTGTAGAACTACAGAAGGACCTCTTTGCTCCTATACTCAACTGCTCTTGTTATGAAGGCCAACATGCTATTAACTTTCTTCACTGCCTGCTGTATGTGCATGCGGATTTTCATTGACAAATGAGCAAGGAACCCCAAATCCCTTTGCACTTCCCATTTTCCCAACTTGATACCATTTAGATAATAATCAGCCTTCCTGTTTTTGCTCCCAAAGTGGATAACCTCACATTTATCCACATTAAACTGCATCTGCCATGCATCTGCCCAACCTGTCGAAATCACCCTGCATTCTCATACCATCCCCCTCGCAGTTCACACTGCCACCCAGCTTTGTGTCATCTACAAATTTGATAATGTTACGTTGAATCCCTTCATCTAAATCATTGATGTATATTATAAATATCTGCGGGTCCCAGCACCGAGACTTGCGGTACCCCCACTAGTCACCGCCTACCATTCTGAAAGGGACCCGTTAATCCCTACTCTTTGCTTCCTGTCTGCCAACCACTTCTCTATCCATGTCAGCACTCTACCCCCAATACCATGTGCCCTAATTTTGCCCACTAATCTCCTATGTCCTTATCAAATGCTTTCTGAAAGTCCAAGTACACCACATCCACTGGCCCCCCTCCCTTGTCCATTTTCCTTGTTAGATCCTCAAAAAATTCCAGAAGATTAGTCAAGCATGATTTCCCCTTCGTAAATTCATGCTGACTCGTACCGATCCTGTTACTGCTATCCTTATGCCGCTATTTCATCTTTTATGATTGACTCCAGCATCTTCCCCACCACCAATGTCAGGCTAACTGGTCTATAATTCCCTGTTTTCTCTCTCCCGCCTTTCTTAAAAAGTGGGATAACATTACCTACCCTCCAATCCATAGGAACTCATCCTGAATCTATAGAACATTGGAAAATGATCACCAATGCGTCCATGATTTTTAGAGCCTTCAGTCCCATCAATCTATCCAACACCATTTCCTGCCTAGTGTGGATTTCCTTCAGTTCCTCCGTCACTGTAGATCTTCTGGCAACTAGTACATCAGGAAGATTGTTAGTGTCCTCATTAATGAAGACGGATCCAAAGTACCTGTTCAACTCATTTGCCATTTCTTTGTTCCCCATAATAAATTCATCTTTTTCAGTCTTCAAGGGTCCAACTTTGGTTTGAACTATTTTCTTCCTCTTTACATACCTAAATCAGCTTTTACTATTCTCTTTTATATTCTTGGCTGGCATCCTTTCGTATCTCATCTTTTGTCCTTTATTGCCTTTTTAGTTATCTTCTGTTGCTCCTTAAACTTTACCCAATCCTCTTGCTTCCCGCTCATCTTTGTTTTGCTGTACTTCTTCTCTTTTACATTTAAGTTGTCCCTGACTTCCCTTCTCAGCCACATTCGCCCCTTACTCCCCTTGGAATCTTTCTTCGTATTTGGAATGAACTGATCCTGCATCTTCTGTATTATTCCCAGAAACACCGACCATTGTTGTTCCACTGTCATCCCTGCTAGGGTATCTTTCCAGTCAACTTTGGCCAGCTCCTCCCTCCCTCATGGCTCCATAGTCGCCTTTATTCAACTGTAACACTGACACCTCCGATCCACCCTTCTCCCTCTCCAATTGTAGATTATACTTGACCATGTTATGGTTACTACCTCCTAATGGCTCCTTAACCTCAAGTTCCTTTATCAAATCCAGTTCATTACATAACACTAAATCCAGAATTGCCTTCTCCCTGGTAGGCTCCAATACAAGCTGCTCGAAGAATCCATCACGGAGGCACTCCACAAACTCCCTTTCTTGGGGTCCAGTACCAACCTGATTTTCCCAGTCTACCTGCATGTTGAAATCTCCCACAACAACTGTAGCATTACCTATACCTCATGCTAATTTTAATTTCTGAATCAACTTGCACTCAGTATTCAGGCTACTGTTTGGGGGCCTTTAGATAACTCCCATTGTGGTATTTTTACCCTTACAATTCCCTAGTTCTATCCATACTGACTCCACATCTCCTGTTTCAATATCACCCCTTGCAAGGGATTGAATTTCATTCCTCACCAACAGTGCTACCGTACACCCTCTGCCCACCTGTCTGTCTTTTCCATAGTTAGTATGTCCTTGAATATTCAGGTCTCATCCACGGCCCTCTTGCAGCCATGTCTCTGTAATTCTCACAACAAGCCGTGCGCGTGAGTTTAATTTCAGTTTTAGAGACGCAGATTGGAAACTGGCCCTTCAGTGTACCGAGTCTGCGAAGGATATTTCAAATAAAAGGGCTGTTTAAAGTTCACAAGCTGAACCTTTTAAAAATTTGAAGAATAAGTGAAAAAATGTAATGAAAATGTCCCCAAGAGCTGGCATCATACTGAGGAAAGACATTCTTGCCATAGAGGGGGTTCAGAGAAGGTTCACCAGACTCATTGCTGGTATGTCGGGACTTTCATATGAAGAAATACTGGATAGACTCGGCTTGTACTCACTGGAATTTAGAAGATTGAGGGGGGATCTTATAGAAACTTACAAAATCCTTAAGGGGTTGGACAGGCTAGATGCAGGAAGATTGTTCCCGATGTTGGGGGAGTCCAGAACAAGGGGTCACAGTCTAAGGATAAGGGGGAATTCCTTTAGGACCGAGATGAGGAAAACATTCTTTACACAGAGAGTGATGAGTCTCTGGAATTCTCTGCCACAGAAGGTCGTTGAGGCCAGTTCATTGGCTATATTCAAGAGAGAGTTGGATGTGGCCCTTGTGGCTAAAGGGATCAGAGGGTATGGAGAGAAGGCAGGTACGGGATACGAGTTGGATGATCAGCCATGATCATATTGAATAGCGGTGCAGGTTTGAAGGGCCGAATGGCCTACTCCTGCACCTATTTTTCTATGTTTCTATCATTCTGGGGAGCACATGGTAATTTTAATAACCAATTCGACAGAGATTTTTGGGTCTCCAATTCATGGTTCAAAGATGCAACCCTTGCCTTCCCTCTCTCTCCATCCCTCCCCCAACCTAGTTCTCCAACTAGCTTCATTGTCCTGCGAAACGTCATCTATCCATGTTCTCCAGAGATGCTGCCTGACCCGCTGAGTTGCTCCAGCGCTCTGTGAAACGTCACCTATCCATGTTCTCCAGAGATGCTGCCTGACCCGCTGAGTTACTCCAGCACTCTGTGAAACGTCACCTATCCATGTTCTCCACAGATGCTGCCTGACCCGCTGAGTTACTCCAGCACTCTGTGAAACGTCATCTATCCATCTTCTCCACAGATGCTGCCTGACCCGCTGAGTTACTCCAGCACTCTGTGAAACGTCACCTATCCATGTTCTCCACAGATGCTCCCTAACATTTGTCGTTTCAGGTCGGGGCACTTCCGGTTTGAGTGGGCCATTAGAGTAGAGAAGCCAAGACAGTTGTTGCAGCAACAGTGGAAATAAAAAGGTTCAGAGAGGGTAGAAGGCTGGTTGGGGGCGGGGGGAGGGGAGAGGTGGGGGAATGTTGGAGACTGAAGACAGGATTGTCACTGGATGGATAGGATTCTCTCCCATAAAGAAAAGCTCAGAGGTGGCAGAAGAGCCCTACGTCCCTATGTTCCCAATGTAGGGGGAGTCCACAACCAGGGGTCACAGTTTAAGAATAAGACCCGCTGAGGCACTCCACCTTTTATCTTGGTCTATTAACAGATTCAGATCTACCTTAGATCTCCTCTTGTAAGTCTGCTTGGCGCTCTCCATTTTCACCGGCATTCTCGAAACTCCTTGCTTGGGTTATTGATCCACACCGTGAAGGTTAGAGTTTCGACCTCAAGTAGCTACCAGCTGTTTCAATGCCTGGCAGAATGGGTATGGTGCACCCACTTCAAGTTGACAGATGAAATGGAGCCAGTTTGCCAAGTTGACAGATGGAATGGAGCCCGTCTCTCATGGTTACGGATGCAGCTCACTGTGAGGTCGCCGGCCAGGCACATTATGAGGTCACCTCTGATTATGATGGTTTATAAACTTGCGATCTTACGAATGGAAGGCAGAGCCCAGAAGGGAATAAACCACTTCACCATATGACCACAGGTCACAGTGGTTATAACCAACTGGACTCAAGTGTTAGATACAAGGAACTCAGTTCAGTTGAGTTTATTGTCACGTGTACAGAGAAAAGCTTTTTGTCGCGTGTTAAATACAGTTTGCAGAAAGACAGTGCATGATTACAATCGAGCCATTTACAGTGTACAGATACTTGGTAAGGGAATAACGTTTAGTGCAAGGTAAACCCAGCAAGGATAGTCCGAGGGTCACCAATGAGGTAGATAGTAGTTCAGCACACATCTCTGGTTCTGGTAGGATGATTCAGTTGCCTGATAACCGCTGGAAAGAAACTGTCCCTGAATCTGGAGGTGTGCGTTTTCACACTTCTGTACCTTTGCTTATTTGGGGAAGGACATTCTTGCTATTGGGGGAGTGCAGCATAGGTTAACCAGGTTAATTCCCGGGATGGCAGGACTGACATATGATGAAAGAATGGGTCGACTGGGCTTGTATTTGCTGGAATTGGGAAGGATAAGAGGCGATCTTATAGAAACATATAAAATTCTTAAAGGAGTGAAGGCTAGATGCAGGAACAATGTTCCCGATTTTTGGGGGAGTCCAGAACCAGGGGTCACAGTTTAAGAATAAGGGTTAGGCCATTTAGGACTCAGTAGAGGGAAAACTTTTTCACGCAGAATATCTGTGGAATTCTCTGCCGCAGAAGGCAGTGGAGGCCAATTCACTGGATGTTTTAAATAGTGAGTTGGATGTGGCTCTTAGGGCCGACAGACTTAAGGGATATGGGGAGAGAGCAGGAACGGGGTATAGATTTTGGATGATCAGCCATGATCATATTGAAAGGCGATGCTGGCTCAAAGGGCCGAAAGGCCTACTCCTACATCTATTTTCTATGTTTCTACGTCATCATGAGTCCAGCACTTGTTGATGTCTGGTCCTTAAGAAGGGTCTAAAGATCGCCTCTGAACTAAAACGTCACCCACCCATATTCTCCAGAGACCCGCTGAGTTCGACCCGCTGAGTTACTCCAGCATTGTTCCCTCATGGTCTGGCTGGTGTCTTGATTACATGAAAGAGCTACATTGCCAATGCACACAAGCTCCAACTTTGCTGTCAACATGAAACTGTTGACAGTTCAAGAAATAAATATGTTAAAGAAGGAACTGCAGATGCTGGAGAATCGAGGGTTACACAAAAAGCTGGAGAAACTCAGCGGGTGCAGCAGCATCTAAGGAGCGAAGGAGATAGGCGACGTTTCGGGTCGAGACCCTTCTTCAGAGGGCGGAGGGCTTTGAGACCATCCTGGTGGGGGATGCAGGTGTATAGTGACTGGACGTCCATGGTGAAGATGAGAGGATGGGGGCCTGGACAACAGAATGTGCGGAGCCGACGGAGTGTGTCTGAGGTGTCTTGAACATAGGTGGGGAGGGATTTAACAAAGGGGGATAGGATGGAGACCAGTCTGAAGAAGGGTCTCGACCCGAAACGTCGCCTATCTCCTTCGCTCCTTAGATGCTGCTGCACCCGCTGAGTTTTTCCAGCTTTTTGTGTAACCCAAGAAATAAATATGTTGATGAGAAAGTTAATCTTAATTGAATTAAACCCCACTTGTAGAAACTAAACTAAAGGAAGATGTTTCCAACAGTTATGAGCTTGATTCTATTACTGCAGAAGTGAAAGGCAGGTGGGGGAGAGTCTAAGACAATTACACCCCTTCATTTGATCAACACAGGGGACAAGGGGTTGTATTAATCATACTTAGATCTGTCAAGAAATAAAAGGCAAACAATATTAAATCTCAAGTGTGTTCGTTTTGAGATACAGTGTGGCAACGGGCCCTTTGGCCCACGGAGTCAATAGACAATAGACAATAGGTGCAGGAATAGGCCATTCAGCCCTTCGAGCCAGCACCACCATTCAATGCGATCATGGCTGATCATTCCCAATAAGTAACCCGTTCCTGCCTTCTCCCCATATCCCCTGACTCCGCTATCTTTAAGAACCCTATCTAGCTCTCTCTTGAAATTATCCAGAGAATCGGCCACAACCACCCTCTGAGGCAGAGAATTCTACAGACTCACAACTCTCTGTGAGAAAAAGTGTTTCCTCATCTCCGTTGTAAATGGCTTACCCCTTATTCTTAAACGGTGGCCCCTGGTTCTGGACTCCCCCAACATCGGGAACATGTTTCATGCCTCTAGCGTGCCCAAACCCTTAAAATTCTTATATGTTTCAATAAGATCCCCTCTCATCCTAAACTTCAGAGTATACAAGCCCAGCCGCTCCATTCTCTCAGCATATGACAGTCCCGCCATCCCGGGAATTAACCTTGTACACCTACACTGCACTCCCTCAATAGCAAGAATGTCCTTCCTCAAATTAGGGGACCAAAACTGCACACAATACTCCAGGTGTGTCCTCACTGAGGCCCTGCACAACTGCAGAAGGGCCTCTTTGCTCTTATACTCGACGACTCTTGTTATAAAGGCAAACATGCCATTCGCTTTTTACACTGCCTGCCGCACCTGCATGCTTACTTTCATAGACTGATGAACAAGGACCCCCAGATCCCTCCCCTTTTCCAAACTTGACGCCATTTAGATAGTAATCTGCCTTCCTGTTTTTGATACCATAGTGGATAACCTCACATTTATCCACATTAAACTTCATCAGCCATGCATCTGCCCACTCCCCCAACCTGTCCAAGTCATCCTGCATTCTCATAGCATCCTCCTCACAGTTCACACTGCCACCCAGCTTTGTGTCATCTGCAAATTTGCTAATGTTATTTTGAATCCCTTCAGATAAATCATTGATGTGTATTGTAAATATCTGCGGGTCCCAGCACCGAGCCTTGCAGTACACCACTAGTCACTGCCTGCCATTCTGTTAGGGAGCCGTTAATCCCTACTCTTTGCTCCCAATTTGCCAACCAATTTTCTATCCATGTCAGCACTCTGCCCCCAATACCATGTGCCCTAATTTTGTGCACTAATCTCCTATGTGGGATCCTGTTACTGCAATCCAAATGTGCCACTGTTTTATCTTTTATAATTGACTCCAGCATCTTCCCCACCACCGATGTCAGGCTAACTGGTCCACGGCAACCAGTATTCACCTGTACACCCGCACTATCCTACACACTGGGGACTTTTTACCAAAGCCAATTAACCTACAAACCTGAACATCTTTGGAGTGTGGGTGGAAACCAGAGCACCCGGAGAAACCCACGCAGGTCACAGGGAGAACATGCAACTCTGTACAGACATCACCCGGGTCTCCGGCGCTGTGAGGCAGTAACTCCACCGCTGCACCACCCTACCTTGTTGAAAAAAATGCTTAAAAAGCAACAGAATATTTTTGACATTTACCAAATGAGAGTTGTCCATAGTCAAAACTTGTGTAGCTTGTTCCTGGCACGAAAATACTCATGCTTCATCAGTTTCACACTTAACTCTATAAACCTAAAGACTCCACTGTTGGAAAGCAATTCAATATTTGACAAATCTGAACACCTTAACAGACAGATATAAAGCGTACAGAGGGATTACTGGACTGCATTTTCTCTTTGTAGTCCCTGACAGGCCTGTACAAAGCTTTTCGAAAGGGGGGTGTCATGACAGGATTCCAAAAATTTGATGTGAATTAATGTGCACGCAGCGCACATCAGAAGTGGGAAGCCACTCGCGTCCGGGTTCCAGGGCCCTGACAGCTCTGGGGTTTAGATGCTCCCTGGTGTATTCTGAGACTTATTTCAGAGCATGTTTGCACCAATATTATGACCAATATTTCAGAAATAATTTTGGTTGAGTCAAGACTAATGTGTGGGTGGAATGGGATGATTGGGGTCACCGTTGTATACATTTTTTTTTAATCAAGAATTGTTGTCCTTGTTTTAATAATCAAGTTTTACTGTTGTAAAATGTTATGTAAAATGTTATATGGGAGCATGCAAAAACTGCAAATAAAATACATGTGCGTTTTTGCAGTAAAGAAAAGCTTTCTTTTGAAAATGTTTTGTGTGTTGATTTGATTGCCTGTTACTGTTAGAATGTGTTAATGTGTGCAGTACACCTTTAATGGTCTTCCTGAACTAACAACTTCACATCACATCATGGAATCGTTCAACATGAAAATTGTTTTATTTTCCGAGAATGTAACTGCACAAACCTAGTCACCACTTTATCCAAGTCAAGGGCAAAGTCATAGTGAATGTGCATTAAGGCAAGTGCAGACAGCCTGTCATTGCCCATGGAAGTCCTGGCGTAGTGATGCAGGCAACAGACACTCGTGGCACGCCTGCATATATTGCCATTTAGCCATAAATCATGTTTTCCAGTTCCATTTTCCAAGAATGTAACTGTGAAAACCTAGTCACGACTTTGTCCAAGTTATGGGCAAAGTCACAGTGAATGTGGATGAAGGCGAGTGCAGACAGCCTGTCATTGCTCATGGAAGTCTTGGTCTTTGCTTCTTCGTGGACGTGAAAACGTGTTTGTCCTCGTTGGCTGGATCAAAGTAAGATGCCGAGGGAGATCGTGCCCACTGCAAGCATGCTGCTGAGGGGAGCATCTCTCTGCTGCTCAGGCTCATGTCCCAGGGTCCCGGCTACCTCCGCAGTCAAATGGAGGGGGACAGGCGGGGTCGGCAGAGCGCCGTGGTGAGACTGGCTGCCGACAAGGCCAAATACTTGAAGAGCCACATGCGAGGGAGTGCAAAGTGGAGCCCAATAGTTTGGGCAGCTCTGCAGCAGCAGCGGCAGCGGGGCCAGCAGCAACACGAAGACATACCTGGCCTCCAGCAGCCCCCAGCACAGCGGGCAGCTGGGGCTCTCGCCGGACATTGTGCGTCGCTCCAGCTTCAAGAGGCAGCTCAGGCCGGACTCGCTGGTCATGTACCGGCAGAAGTGCGAGTTCATGCGGGCAGCGGCGGCCACCAGCAGCGCCCGCAGTTTCATGGGCAGTGGCAGCCTGGTCCGGCAGCTGCTGCCCGGCTCTAGCGGCCGCGGCGACAAGCAGCAGGGGGCGGCAACGTGAGCAGCAACATCGGAAGGGGGAGAATTAGCAGAGTTTACAGAGGCTGCAGCACCCCAGGGTGCACAAATAATCACACCAGCAGCACTCCAGGGTGCACAAGTAACCATACCAGCGGCAATCCAGGGTTCACAAGTAACCACGCCAGCAGCACTCCAGGGTGCACAAGTAACTACGCCAACAGCACTCCAGGGAGAAACAGCAGCCTCACCAGCAGCACCCAAGGGTGCACAAGTAACCACTCCAGCAGCGCCCCAGGAAGCACCAGTCGCCACGCCAGCAGCATCCCAGGGGGCACAAGTAATCACGCCAGCAGCGCCACGAGAAGCAGCAGCAGTTCGCCCCAAGGAGCCGCTCAAGCGGCAGGTTGGTGAAGGCGGATTACAGCACTCGCACTCTGACCTCATCTGCCGCTTCTCCCGAGCACGCTCGGGCTCAGACAGTTTCTTCGAGCACTGCGGACTCGAGGTGATCGAGAACCTGGCCAGGGAGACGTCTGCCGCCGACGCCGCCTTCGAAAGCCTTGCCCTCAAGTTTCGCAGAGTGAAAGGCCTGTCCCTTGCAGTTGGAAACAGATGAATTGATCATGGGGAACAAGGACATGGCAGACCAATTGAATAACTACTTTGGTTCTGTCTTCACTAAGGAAGACATAAATAATCTGCCGGAAATAGCAGTGGAACGGGGGTCAAATAAGATGGAGGAACTGAGTGAAATCCAGGTTAGCCGGGAGGTGGTGTTGGGTAAATTGAACGGATTGAAGGCCGATAAATCCCCAGGGCCAGATAGTGTGCATCCCAGAGTACTCAAGGACGTAGCCACAGAAATAGTGGATGCATTAGTGATAATTTTTCAAAATTCCTTAGATTCTGGAGTAGTTCCTGAGGATTGGACGGTAGCTAATGTAATCCCACTTTTTAAAAAAGGAGGGAGAGAGAAAGCGGGGAATTACAGACCAGTTAGTCTAACATCGGTAGTGGGGAAACTGCTAGAGTCAGTTATTAAAGATGGGATAGCAGCGCATTTGGAAAGTGGTGAAATCATTGGACAAAGTCAGCATGGACTTACGAAAGGTAAATCATGTCTGACAAATCTGATAGAATTTTTCGAGGATGTAACTAGTAGAGTGGATAAGGGAGAACCAGTGGATGTGTTATATCTAGACTTCCAGAAGGCTTTCGACAAGGTCCTGCATAAGAGATTAGCATACAAACTTAAAGCACACGGTATTGGGGGTTCAGTATTGATGTGGATAGAGAACTGGCTAGCAGACAGGAGGCAAAGGGTAGGAGTAAACGGGTCCTTATCAGAATGGCAGGCAGAGACTAGTGGGGTACCGCAAGGCTCAGTGCTGGGACCCCAGCTATTTACAATATATATTAATGATTTGGACGAGGGAATTCAATGCAACATCTCCAAATTTGCAGATGACACCAAGCTGGGGGGGTATAGTTAGGTGTGAGGAGGATGCTTGGAGGCTGAAGGGTGATTTGGGTAGGCTGAGTGAATGGGCAGATGCATGGCAGATGCAGTATAATGTGGATAAATGTGAGGGTATCCACTTTGGTGGCAAAAACATGAGGGTAGACTATTATCTGAATGGTGGCAGATTAGGAAAAGGTTAGATGCAACGAGACCTGGGTGTCATGGTACACCAGTCATTGAAAGTAGGCATGCAGGTGCAGCAGGCAGTGAAGAAAGCAAATGGTATGTTAGCATTCATAGCGAAAGGATTTGAGTATAGGAGCAGGGAGGTTCTACTGTAGTTGTACAGGGGTTTGGTGAGGCCACACCTGGAGTATTGCGTACAGTTTTGGTCTCCAAATATGAGGAAAGACATCCTTGCCATAGAGGGGGTACAGAGAAGATTGACCAGACTGATTCCTGGGATGTCATGACTTTCATATGAGGAAAGATTGGATAGACTCGGCTTGTACTCGCTGGAATTTAGAAGATTGAGGGGGGATCTTATAGAAACTTACAAAATTCTTAAGGGGTTGGACAAGCTAGATGCTGGAAGATTGTTCCCGATGTTGGGGGAGTCCAGAACAAGGGGTCACAGTCTAAGGATAAGGGGGAATTCCTTTAGGACCGAGATGAGGAAAACATTCTTTACACAGAGAGTGGTGAGTCTCTGGAATTCTCTGCCACAGAAGGTAGTTGAGGCCAGTTCATTGGCTATATTTAAGAGGGCGTTAGATGTGGCACTTGTGGCTAAAGGGATCAGGGGGTATGGAGAGAAGGCAGGTACGGGTTACTGAGTTGGATGATCAGCCATGATCACATTGAATGGCGGTGCAGGCTCGAAGGGCCGAATGGCCTACTCCTGCACCAATTTTTCTATGTTTCTATGTCCCACTTGGGTGACATTTCAGGCGACATCTGAAAAGAGGTTGTTGTATCGTGGTCGGGTCGTAACGCGGCGTGATGCGTCGTGCAGCATGTAGTGTTGCACAGTGACCCCCTGTCGCCCCTGGATTTTGGAATATTCAACTGAAATATCTCCTGACCAAACTTGTGATCTATATGACCAACTGTAGAAGTAAAACCTGGATAAATCCAATGTATGGTTGTGAATGTTGCTCATTAAATAACCACAGTACTGATACTCCATATCAAGAGTATTGATTTGCTGTTAAAATGAATTCTGTAATAACGTGTCAACAGTAGCTGTGAGAATCGAACACTGTGGTTTTAATGTTTCACGTGTTTACAATTTAATAATCCATCTTTATGGATTAAAACAAATAATAACATTGAGAATTAAAACACACTTGATTGCATTCCGTTATCAAACATAGTCAATGTTCGCTCTGAAGACATTTCCAACGCAATATGGTCGGGGGGGGGGGGGTGTGGGGTGGGGGGGGGGGGGGTGTGGGTGAATCAGAGCAGGATGGATAGATGGTGGGGGGTTGAGAAGGCAATCAATAGACAATAGGCATTACACAATAGGTGCAGGAGTAGGACATTTGGCCCTTCGAGCCAGCACCGCCACTCAATGTGATTATGGCTGATCATCTCCAATCAGTACCCTGTTCCTGCCTTCTCTCCATATCCCCTGACTCCGCTATTTTTAAAGAGCCCTATCTAGCTCTCTCTTGAAAGCATCCAGAGAACCTGCCTCCACTGCCCTCTGGGCAGAGAATTCCACAGACGGTGCGGAATGGATGGATTGAGGCAGGGGAATTAGTGCGTGTCGGTTGAATTAGGTAAAATTGTGAGGGGAGAGCGCGGGGGATTTCAGTGGCGATCAGTACGGGATGGATGGGGGGGGGGAGTCAGTACAGGATGGATGGGGGAACAGTACAGGATGGATGGTGGGGGATCAGTGCAGGATGGATGGGGGGACAGTACAGGATGGGGGGATCAGTGCAGGATGGATGGGGGGAACAGTACAGGATGGGGGGATCAGTACATAAATGGGGGATCAGTGCAGGATCGATGGAGGTAATCGATGGAGGTACAGGATTAATGGGGAGATCAGTGTATGTTACAACATTTACCTTTAGCTGTGCTGCAGTTCTGTCACTGGCCGTGTGTGCGACTTTGGCGCCTTTGATGGGGGGGGGGGGGGGGGGGCGGGGTTAAAATGCGATTTTCCCCTTGCCATCCGGAGCTTTCTTTTGTCGGAGTGCGAGCTATTTCTGGAGATTCGTTCCGACTGCCGGTAAGTTAATTTTTTTAAATAAATAGCCCGACTATTTCAGCGCTAGAGTAAAATTAAAATTAGCTCCTGATGCCGTGAACGCCGACAACGGGGACGGATTTTACAGAGGGGACAGGTAAGTGAAAGCTGTTTATTTTTACATATGAACCTGCTTTTTTCAGATGACCTTAATCAACATTTAATGTTGCGAAACGGTGATTTATTCCCCATACGAACCGGCAGAATTTTTCCTGCCGATATGCGGTTTAAATTCACCGCAAGAGCAACCGCAACGTTCCAATCCATCGCGTTCCAGAAAATCCCACTGGCAAGATGATTTAAATGGCCATTAATAGTAAGATTAAACGAGAATTTACCAGTTCGATGGTTGATCTTTATTTTATGAGGAGTTGCGATGAGGGATTTCGTGAAGAACCCGCCAGCACGCATGCGCGACATTCTTCAAAGTAGCGGTGTGGAATCACAGAAACAACAACATAAATGACTTGGCATAGTAAGATTGAAGAGACTCTAATTACCAGTTGATTATGATCGAGGGTTGGGAGCGGAGGGCACAAAATCCCTCATCGCAACTTCTCATCAAATAAAGATCAACCTTCGAACTGGTAAGTTCTCGTTCAATCTTACTATTTCATTTCGGAGTCACGTGAGTGACTTCGTGAAGACTTCAAAGCTCTGTGATTCCATGCCCTGGACCACGTCCATGCTGTCACACACCACTTATAAGGATGGATAGGAGTAATCAACTTTCCAGACTGCTTGTACTGAAAAATAAGAGCAACATTTGTTAACAGCAAAAGAAAAACCCCTCATTCGGGGACATCTCCACGTTCTTGACCTGCATTCAGCACGGCCTCCGCGAACTGTAGAGGAGCGGCAACAGATTTATTGTAGAACCGCTGGAAGGTGGCTTCGTTCGCCATCCTACTGTGGCAAGAATATGGTCCATGGGCACCTCCATGACCCTTGCCGCCGACGTTGATGCAGCCTTGGTGGAATGGGACTTGAAGATATTAGTGTCAACACGTGACTTACCCAAGACGATCCTGAGCCACCTGGATATCGTCTGGACGGTCACTCTATGGTGAGGTTTATCCATTCCTTCAGTTTTCTCGTCACTTTCACATAGTGACGGATGTGGGCGGCTAAACATAGCCTTGCATCAGCGGGGTATGCCAGGAATTTCAGCTGCAGCCCTGTGAACCCAGGTCTATGCTGCTTGAGTAGCTCATCTATGACGAAGACTACTTCTGCAGGGGTAGAGATCATCCTGTCGATCCGGATTTTGTGGAGTGTCTGTACCCTCTGCGCTGAAGTCAGTGCCAGTAACATCACCAGCTTCAGGGTGAGTTTGTCCAGCTCTAGCCCCTCCATGGGCGACCACGTCCTGAGCAGGGTTAATACTTTCCCGATATCCCAGGTGATATTATAGCGTGGTCTGGGCGGATTCGAATTGAATATTCCCCGCATGAGTCTGGACACCAGCCTGTTGGATCCTACCTCAATATTGAGGTAGAATGACAGCGCACTCGTGGCGCTGTTGATGGCACTGTAGCTCAGGTGTTCACTATGATGCAACCCCGCCAGAATTCCAATACGTCGGTTATGGTTACAGCGTCGTATGCAATATGGGAGCGGCCGCAGTAGGTTTCCCATTTCCGGATGTGAGAGAGGTATTGCCGCCTGGTGGACTCCCGGCATGACGCTCCGATGGTATCCATGGTTCTAGATGATAGGCCATACCGCAGTAATGGCCTATGCAGAACCTTCAAGCCAAAAAGTTTAGATGACTGTGGCAGGTATGTGGTTCCCCTAACACAGGGTTTGTACCAATTGTGGGTAATCCTCTAAGAGGACCCAAGGTTGACTGATCATATCAAGGACCACCGGATACCATGGCTGCGTAGGCCAGTCGGGTATGATAAGAATGCCCTTAGCAGCATCTGTCTGGATTTTCCGCAACACCCGACTGATGAGGCAAAATGGAGGAAATGCATAGAAACCCATTTCCCCCAGTCCAGCGAGAACGCATCCATCGCCATTGCCCCAGGATCTGGTTCCCACGAAACGTATGTTGGTACCTGATGGTTCAACCGTGATGCAAAGAGGTCGATATCCGGTTCACCAAATTTGGCTGTAATTTTAGCGGATATTTGGGGATTCAACATCCACTCGATGTTGTCATTGAATTTGCGTGACCTGGTGTCCGCCACTGTATTGAGCTCACCTGGTAAACAGGTAGCTGAAATCCAAATATTCCGTCGAACACACCAGAGCCAAATTGTATTTGCCAATTCATCACATGAAATTGACCTGGTACCGCCCATATGGTTTAGGTATGCCACCGCAGTGGTATTATCTATTTGGAGACGGACATGAGCATCAGTAAGGTTAGAACAATAAGCTCGAAGTCCGTGAAATGCTCCTAGCATCTCCAAATAGTTTATCCCTTGTGACAACAACAGGGTAGATTCAAGGGTGTCCCATCTGCCCTCACAACAGGAGTAGTTGGCCATAGCTCCCCAGCCATGGGAGCTTGCGTCTGTTTGTAAGTATACCATCGGATTTGCCAAAATGATGGGTTTAAGTGAGTCATAAATATTGTCAATCCACCATTGTAACTCAATCTGTGCCTTGAGAAGCAGCTGCATTGGTCTATCGAAATGTCTAGCGTTCAGTTTTAACGCTGAGATCTTGGCTCTTTGCAAATTTTGATAATGCAAAGGCCCGTATTGGGCAGCTGGAAAAAAGCTACAATTTTGCCAATCACCTTAGTAGTTTGTCTAATTGATGGTATACTGGCCCAGACAAGATCCTTGCATACTTGGGTGACATCCCCAACCTAGTTAGTTGGTATGGTGGGCCTCACATGATTGGAATCCACCGTAAACCCCAGATAAACCCCAGAGTGTGTGGAGAGGGTCCACACCTTCCGGTTTCTCGGTGTCCTCATCTCCGCTGACATCTCCTGGACAGACAACATCACAGCGGTCATCAAGAAGGCTCAGCAGCGGCTGCACTTCCTGAGGGTCCTCAGGAAGCACAACCTGGACTCCAACCTGCTGCTGACCTTCTACCGCTCGTTCATTGAGAGCCTGTTGACATACTGCATTACAGCATGGTACGGCAGCTGCACCATGGTAGACAGGGAGAGGCTTCAGAGGGTAGTCTGGGCAGCACAGAAGATCATCGGCTGCCCTCTCCCCTCTCTGATGGACATTTACACCTCCCGCTGCCTCAGCAGGGCGAAGAACATTATCAAGGACAGCTCCCATCCTGCATTTGGCCTGTTGAACCTGCTCCCCTCAGGGAGGCGCTATAGGTGCATCAGCACAAGGACAAATAGACTCAAGAACAGTTTCTTCCCAAAATCCATCATCTCCCTGAACTCACACATGCACTGACTTCACAGCCTAACCCCCGGACTTTCATCGATCCACCTACTGTAATTTGTACTGTAACTGTAACCCATACTGGATATAGGAATCCTATTATCCATTCTATTATCCATTGTCTTTTTATAGATATGTATATAGTGCTGCAGAAAGTGTGCACCTTATCCCCCCCCCCCCTTTTTGTCTTGTTTTTGCACTGAGTAGGAACAGTTTTTAATCTCACTGTACACGTGTATAGTGACAATAAAAGGCATTCTGATTCTGATTCTGATTCTGATTCTGATAACCCTTGACCTGTGAAGGGCAGGACTTTGATTTATCTGGATGGATAATGAACCCCATTTCCTGAAAAAATGTCCACGGTGGCTGAAACCGCCAGTTCCGCTGATTCCCAATAATTAGGACATCACCTAGATAGACCAACACTATGTGATTTTGTCTCCTAGTGTAGCCAGTATTGGTTTGAGCAATTTAGTAAATAATCTAGGGCTGTGTAAGCCCATTTGGCAAAGCTCTGTATTGCCAGAGCTGATCCATCCAGGTAAATTGCAAGAACTTCCTGTGGTGTTTCTGAATGGATACTGAATAGCATGCATCTTTTAATCAATGCATGCCACAAAGCAACGGCAGATGACAATAACTTTATTACGGACCCAAGGTCCAGACAGGGACAATATTACATTAAAAATGCATTGCATATCAAATATCATAAATATATATAAAATCATAGTAAATCACATTAAAAAACATCATAATTTAGACATTAAAAAAACCCCACAATACTTAAGTTAAAAATCCAGAGTAAAAGATGATCAATGTCGTACAACGAGACAATGATACCAGATTATTACATAGTTCAAGACATTGCTCCCTCCAGCCACTTAGGAGAAAGCATGGAGTTAGGAGAATGTCGTTTTACACATGTCAGCTCTCCACCAGACTTCCAACGCTTCTCGAAAGATAGTCTTTTGATAAATAACAGTCTTTTGATTAATAGTCTATTTATTGTTGAAGAAAAACAGTAAGATATTTATCCAACCTTCTTCTTTGACTCGTACACTTTAATCTTCGTCAAACTTCAGCATGTGGCTTAGAAACGTTCAAAAACTCCTCATGTAGGAAAGCTCCTCATGGTCGAAAGTTATTCCTTCGCCATGCTCCTCCGAACTAAACTAACAAATTACTAGCTTCTGCGCAAGAATCTCCACAGACAACACGCCCCCGATGATGCAATAAATCCCACCCACATAATTACAGGCAGAAATAATTTAAAGGCAAGTGCCATAATGATGACACACAAAATTACAAATGGCCACTACAGGGTTGAAGGCGGCCATCTTGATGAGAGGTTGATGGTGGTCATCTTGGTGAGGGGTTGATGGTGGCCATCTTGGTGAGGAGCTGATGATGGCCATCTCATTACGGTCTCGCCCTTCAATGCGCCATCTTGAGAAGGTACCAATGGCCCACCCACTTGTGGTCCATTCTCCCCTCTAAACCTGTGTTGTCCAGGCCCTTGTTCAAGCGTCTTAGTTTACAACCCTTCGCCCGCCAGTGGAATACGCTTCATGTGCCTGGGACCCACACAAAACTGGTCATATCAACAAACTAGAAGGGGTACAGAGGAAAGAAGCATGCTTTTGCATCGGGAACTACAATAGAGGTAGTTGCTGGTCGACCTGGAGTGGGAAACGCTGGAAACAAGAAGGCCAAGGAACAGACTAGCCATGTTGTACAAGGTTCAAAAGGGGATCGTGGGCATAACTGCAGATAGATACATAACATACTCAACAGAAAGGAGAACAAGAAAGAGAAATGATATGCAAATAGAAACCCCATTCGCTAGGAAAGATATTTATAAGAACTCGAGGGTACACAAAATACTGGAGAAACTCAGCGAGTGCAGCAGTATCTATGGAGCGAAGGAGATAGGCAACGTTTCAGGCCGAAACCCTTCTTCAGACTGATGGGGGGTGGGGGGAGGCGGGGGGGAATAAAGGAAGAAGGAGGAGGAGGAGCCCGAGGGTTGAGGGAGAGGTGGACAGGAGAGGAGACAGCAAGGATTAACAGAATTGTGAAAATTCAATGTTCATGCCAAGAGGATGCAGACTCCCCAAGCGGAATATGAGGTGCTGTTCCTCCAATTTGCGGTGTTGCTCACTCTGGCCGTGGAGGAGGCCCAGGACAGAGAGGTTGGATACGGAATGGGAGTTGAGTTGCTGAGCCACCGGGAGGTCGGGTTCGTTATTGCAGACCAAGCGGACGTGTTCGGCAAAATGATCGCCAAGCCTCCGCTTGGTCTCACCGATATAGATGAGCTGGCATCTAGAGCAGCGGATGCCGCTTGGTCTCACCGATATAGATGAGCTGCATCTAGAGCAGCGGATGCAATAGATGAGGTTGAAGGAGGTGCAGGTGAACCTCTGTCGGACCTGGAAGGACTGCTTGTGTCCTTGAAAGAATTGAGGGGGGAGGTAATGGGACAAGTGTAGCATCTCTTACGGTTATGCTATAAGAACTCATTATTTTTAAGAACCTCAAGGGAATGGAATAAACTAGACAACAATATAGTCAAATCATCTTCACTAGACAGTTTTAAGGGGCACTAGCAGCACGTTAGTATGCACAACACATCCAATTTGGCGATATGCAGAGTGTGCCCTGCCGACTACAAATTCAGAAGGTTCAGAAGGATTAATGCGTGGAGGAAGGGATTGCGGATGCTGGTTTAAACCGAAGATAGACACAATATGCTGGAGTAACTGGGCGGTATGGGCAGCATGTCTGGAGGGAAGGAATGGGCGACGTTTCAGGATCATCAGGGGATCTAGGAGCGGCCAATGGGACCGTATTCCGCCTCTCCCCCCCTCTGACGGGCAGCGTCAGTGGCCAATGGGAGCAGGTCCTGCCTCCCTGGCCTGACATCACAAAGGACCAGATCCCACCCCCTCCTTGCGTCTGCCCCTCCCCCCCCCCCCCCCCCCCCCGTGCTGGAGTAACTCAGCAGGTGAGGCAGCATCTATGGAGAGAAGGAATAGGTAACGATTCGGGTCGAGACCCTTCTTCAGACTGATGATGTGGGTGGGTAGTAGCTACGTCACCTAGTTCAAGGGGGGAAGGGGAAGAAATAGTGATAAGGCCAGTGATAAAGTCCCAAATAGGAAATTAGTGGGCAAAATTAGGGCACATGGCATTGGGGTCGAGTGCTGACATGGATAGAAAATTGGTTGGCAGACAGGAAACAAGAGTAGGGATTAAAGGGTCCCTTTAAGAATGTCAGGCAGTGACAAGTGGGGTACCGCAAGGCTCGGTGTAGGGACTGCAGCTATTTACAATTTACATTAATGATTTAGCTGAAGAGATTTAAAAGTAGCATTAGCAAATTTGCAGATGACACAAGCTGGGTGACAATGTGAACTGTGTGGAGAATGCTTTGAGGATACAGGGTGACTTGGATGAGTGGGCAGATGCATGGCAGATGCAGTTTAATGTGGATAAATGTGAGGTTATCCACTTTGGAGACAAAAACAGGAAGGCAGATTATTATCTGAATGGTTTCAAAGGAAAAGGGGAAGTACAACGGGATCAGCGTTCATCAGTCAATGAAAGTAAGCATACAGGTACAGCAGGCAGTGAAGAAAGCAAATGGCATGTTAGAAACATAGAAATATAGAAAATAGGTGCAGGAGTAGGCCATTCGGCCCTTCGAGCCTGCACCGCCATTCAATATGATCATGGCTGATCACCCAACTCAGTATCCTGTACCTGCTTTCTCTCCTTACCCCCTGATCCCTTTAGCCACAAGGGCCACATCTAACTCCCTCTTAAATATAGTCAATGAACTGGCCTCAACTACTTTCTGTGCCAGAGAATTCCACAGATTCACCACTCTTTGTGTGAAATACTTTTTCTCATCTCTGTCCTAAAGGATTTCCCCCTTATCCTTAAACAGTGACCCCTTGTTCTGGTCTCCCCAACATCGGGAACAATCTTCCTGCATCTAGCCTGTCCAACTCCTTAAGAATTTTTTAAGGTTCTATAAGATCCCCCCTCAATCTTCTAAATCTAGCGAGTAAAGCCGAGTTTATCGAGTCTTTCTTCATATGAAAGTCCTGCCATCCCAGGAACAGTCTCGTGAACCTTCTCTGTACTCCATCTATGGCAAGAATGTATTTCCTCAGATTAGGAAACAATTAGAATGTCTTTCCTCAGAAGGAAACAAAACGGGCAATACGGGCTGAAAAGATGAAGTATGAAGGAAGCTGGCCAGGAATATAAAGTAGGACAGTAAAAGCTTATTTAGATATGTTAAGGGAAAACTCGTAGCAAAGTCAAATGTGGGTCCCTTGAAGACAGACAGGCGTGAAATTATTATGGGCAACAGGGAAATGGCAGAAGTTGAACAGGTACTTCGGATCTGTCTTCACTAAGGAAGACACAAACAATCTCCCAGATGTACTGGAGGACAGAGGATCTAAGAGGGTAGAGGAACTGAAAGAAATGTTCATTAGGCGAGAAATAGTATTGTGTAGGCAAATGGGACTGAAGGATGATAAACCCCCTGGGCCTGATTGTCAGCATCCCAGGGTACTCAGGGAGGTGCCTCTAGAAATAGTGGATACATTGGTGATCATTTTCCAATGTTCAATAGATCAGGATCAGTTCCTGTGGATTGGAGGATAGCTAATGTTATCCCACTTTTCAGGAAAGGAGCTAGAGAGAAAACGGGGAATTACAGACCAGTTAGCCTGACTTCGGTGGTGTGAAAGAAGCTGGAGTCAATTATTAAAGAGGTAATAATGGGGCATTTGTATACCAGTAAATGGATTAGTCCAAGTCAACATGGATCTATGAAAGGGAAATCATGCTTGACTAATCTTCTGGAATTTTTTGAGGATGTGACAAGTAAAATGGATGAAGGCGTTCCAGTGGATGTAGTATATCTAGACTTTCAGAAAGCCTTGAAAAGGTCCCGCATGTGAGACTGGTGACTAAATTAGAGCACATGGTATTGGGGGTAGGGTGTTGACATGGATAGAAAATTGGTTGGCAGACCGGAAGCAAAGAGTAGGAGTGAAACGGGTCCTTTTCGGAATGGCAGGCGGTGGCGAGTGGAGTGCCGCAAGGCTCGGTGTTGGGACCGCAACTGTTCACCATATATATTAATGATTGGAAGATGGAATTAGGCGCAACACTAGCAAGTTTGCGGATGACACAAAGCTGGTGGCAGTGTGAACTGTGAAGAGATGTTAGGAGGTTGAAGGGTGACCTGGACAGGTTGAGTGAGTGGGCAGATGCGTGGCAGATGCAGTATAATATAGATACATGTGAGGTTATCCACTTTTGCGGCAAAAACAAGGGGGAAGATTATTATCTCATAGGGTTAGGTTAGGTAAGGGGGAGGTGCAGCGAGACCTGGGTGTCCTTGTACACCGGTCACTGAAAGTTGGCTTACATGTACAGCAGGCAGTGAAGAAAGCTAATGGAATGGTGTTCTTCATAACAAGAGGATTTCAGTATAGGAGTAGAGAGGTTCTTCTGCAGTTGTATAGGGATCTGGTGAGACCACATCTGGAGGTGTGTACAATTTTGGTCGCCTACTTTGAGGAAGGACATCCTTGTGATTGTGGCAGTCCAGCGTAGGTTTACGAGATTGATCCCTGGAATGGCGGGACTGTCATATGAGGAAAGATTAAAAAGACTAGCCTTGTATTCACTGGAGTTTAGAAGGATCAGGGGGTATCTTGTAGAAAGATATAAAATTATAAAAGGACTGGACAAGCTAGATGCAGAATTTTTTTTCCCAATGTTGGGCGAGTCCCAGAACCAGGGGGCACAGTCTTAGAATAAAGGAAGGTCATTTAAGACTGAGGTGAAAAAAAACTTTTTTACCCAGAGAGTTGTGGAGGCAAGTCACTGGATGGATTTAAGAGAGAGTTAGATAGAGCTCTAGGGGCTAGTGGAGTCAAGGGATATAGGGAGAAGGCAGGCAAGGGTAATTGATGGGGGACGATCAGCATGATCACAATGAATGGCGGTGCTGGCTCGAAGGGCCGAATGGGCCTCCCCTTGAACCTAATTTTCTATGTTTCTATGTTTCTATTAGAAGACCAAAACTGTACGCATTACTCCAGGTGTGGTCTCACCAAGGCGCTGTACAAATGCAGTAGAACCTCCCTGCTCTATACTCAAATTCTTTTGCTATGAATGCTAACATACCATTCGCTTACTTCACTGCCTGCTGCAGCTGCATGCCTACTTTCAATGACTGGTGTAGCATGACACCCAGGTCTCATTGCATCTCCCCTTTTCCTAATCGGCCACCATTCAGATAATAGTCTCCTTTCCTGTTCTTGCCACCAAAGTGGATAACCTCACATTTATCCACATGATACTAGCTATCTGCCATCCATTTTTCCCACTCACCCAACCTATCCAAGTCACCTTGCAGTCTCCTAGCATTCTCCTCACAGCTAACACTGCACCCCAGCTTCGTGTCATCCGCAAACTTGAGATATTGCATTCAATCCCACGTCCAATCAATAATATATATTGTAAATAGCTGCGGTAAATACCAGCACTGAGCCCTGCGGTACCCCACTAGTCACTGCCTGCCATTCTGGAGGACAAGGACCCAATTACTCTTAATCTTTGCTTCCTGTCTGCCAGCAAGTTCTCTATCCACATCAATACTGAACCCCCAATACCGTGTGCTTTACGTTTACATACTAATCTCTTATGTGGGACTTGTCAAAAGCCTTCTGAAAGTCCAGATATAACACATCCACTGGTTCTCCTTGTCCACTCTACTAGTTACATCCTCGAAAAATTCTATGATTCGTCAGACATGATTTACCTTTCATAAATCCATGCTGACTTTGTCCAATGATTTCACCACTTTCCAAATGTGCTGCCTATCCCATCTTTAATAACTAGCATTTCCCCACTACCGATGTTCGAGTAACTGGACTGTAATTCTCCGTATTCTCTCTCGAACCGCCAACCTTGGCTCACCCCGCCCGCCTGGAGGACCGGCCCGGAGGACCGACGGGCTCCGCTCACCAGAACACGGGGGGAGGGCGAACCCTCCAGGAGGGAGACGAGATGAAGTGAGCGGGCAGGGCCTCAGCCCGCAAATGACGCACGGCGCGCTGCCTTCCTCCAGCGGCGATGGCGACAGCGGTGAGTGACGGTGGGTGGGGGGGGGGGGGGGGGGGGGGAGGCGTGGAAGGGGGCGGTAGAGTTGGATACAATGATGGATCTTCCTACCCCCACCCCCCCCCCCCCCCCCCCCCCACTACAGGGGCTGCCTCGTCTCTTCTCCCGTCACTTTCAGCCCACTACAGCCACATCCGCAATATGAGCATTTGATACAGGGACACAGGTTGAATGAATGAATGAAAGAGAGAAAGAAAATTATAATTTGTATTATAAATGCCTACTATGTTCTGTTGTGCTGAAGCAAGAATTCATTGTCCTATCAGGGACACATGATAATAAACTAACTTGAACTTGAAAAAAAATAATTAGAAACAAATAAACCAGGAAAGAAACTGGAGAAATAGATGTGGTATACGATTTAAATGAATATATATATATGTTTATAATAAGAAACGAGAAATATATATATGTGTGCGTTACATAATTCTCACAGATCCTCCAACACAATATTCCACCTCTCCACCAATTCCAATATTCCACCTGCATCCTTTCTCCACCGCCTCCTCCAGTGATGGAAATGGGGGGGGGGGGGGGGGGGTACACAAGGGGACGGGCGTTCCCCCAGTTTTCACTTTCCAGTTTCCATCCTGTGCGTGAACTCGCAGCTTTACATTGCGCTTCTTAATGCAAGGGCGAGCGAACGCGCAGACAGACGGACGAAAGCAACGATCACAGAGTGGAATAGGTGACAATCAGGTCGAGACCCATCTTCAGACTGAGTCAGGGGAAAGAGAAACAAGAAATATAGATGGTGCTAAGGACAAATGAATGAAGATATGCCTATATCTCCCGTTTCTCTTTCCCCTGACTGCGGCAAGGGATTCACCTGATCCACCAAGCTGCTGTCCCACCAGCGGGGTGCACGCCGGCGACAGTACCGTCCCTAGCCCAGTGTGTGGAGAGCGCTTTGCCATGGCCTCCCACGCCCTGTCTCACCAATGCGTGCACACCAGTGGCCCTATGACTGTCTGTACTGCGGTGAGGAGTTTGACAGCTCACGGGGGTTGCGGCCAGCACCGGCGGACCCACGCCTGCGAGCAGCTGCTCCCACTGTGACAAGAGAACACGGGAGCTGCGCAAGCACCAGCGGATACACACCAGAGAGAAACCTTTTGTGTGCACTGAGGGTAGCAAGGGTTTCACCCGCATGTCCAGCCTGTGGCAGCACCGGTGTACCCACAGCGGTGAGCGTCCCTTCCCCTGCCCGTCCTGTGGTAAGGGCTTCACCCGCCTTGACCACCTGCTGGAGCACCAGCGAGTCCACACTGGCCAGCACCCCTTCACCTGCCCGCTCTGTGACAAGGCCTTTGCCCGCTCCTCCAGCCTGCTGGTACACCACCATGTGGATAGATAGGCGCTGTTTAGGTAGACACAAAATGTTGGAAGGAATTTGTAACGTTTCGAGTCATTTCTTCAGTCACCCATTCCATCTCTCCAGAGATGCTGCCTGTCCCGCTGAGTTACTCCAGCACTTTGTGTCCTTTTTTATAAACCAGTATCTGCAGTTCCTTGTTTTTAAACCATTCTGGTTAACCATCTCTGCACCTTCCCCAAAGCCTCCACATCAATCCTGTAATGGAGTGACCAGAACTGTATGCAATACTCCAAATGTTACCTGGCCATTGTCCCTTAAGCTGCACATATACATTCCTCTCTTTCCCCTCTCCCCACACTCATACACAAATTCTCTCCACTCCACCCTCTTGTGCCCTCTCCTCTCTCACACTCCCTCTCTCGTTCCGTCTCTTTCACACACTCCCTCTCCCGCTCCCTGTCTCTCTCACACACCCCCTCTCTGTCTCTCTCACATACACTTCCTCTCTCTCTTGTTCTCTCATACACAAACCCTCTTTCTCTCACACACACTCCCTCACTCTCTCTCACACACACACTCCCCCATCTCTCTTTCTCACACACAATCCCTTTCTCTCTTACTCTATCACACACGCTCTCTCACACTCACACATGCTCTCTCACACACGCTCTCTCACATGCACTCTCTCTCACACACGCATCATCTCACACATGCATCGTCTCACACACGCATTGTCTCACACATGCGTATGGTGTGGAACATGATATTAAATATAATGCTTGTAAGAGTGCTGTTATGATTTGTAGAACTAAAGTGGATAAATGTCTAACATTTCCTGATTTTAAATTGTCTGACAATAATCTTAGTGTCTGTAATAAGGTAAAATATCTAGGGCATTTTATTACAGAACAAATGCCAGATGATGAGGATAATTATAGGCGACGATGAATGCTGTATGTACAGCCAAATATTATCTTGCGTACGTTTGGTGCGTGTGCAGATGTGGTGAAGATGGTGCTATTTAGAGCATATTGCATTCCACTCTTTCCTGCGTGGTCGAACTATGGAAAGGCAAGTTTGCAGAGACTAAAGTTGTCATATAATGATGCCATGAGAACACTGCTAAGGAAACCTAGATGGTGTAGTGCTAGTAACATGTTTGTGGCTGCAGGGGTCAGTACTCTAAAAGCTATCCTAAGGAATCATATGTATAAATTCATTTGCAGGATAAATGACTCTAAACATTATTGTGGCCTTGTCAAACATAAGCTTTCGAACCCAGCTACCCATCCCAGTTGTGAAGACACTGGTATCGTTGTCTCGATGTAGGACATTGATCATTCTTTTATTCTGGATTTTAATTCATGTATTGTGTTTTTTTCCTTAATATATAATTTATGATGCTTTTAGAAGTGAGATACTAAGATTGTATATGTACTTTATGATATTTTTTAATAGGCAATGCATTTTTATGTAATGTTGCCCCTTGTCTGGACCTTGAGTCTGAAATAAAGTGTATTATTATTATTATTTTATTGTGTGTAATTAATTATGATGTAGTTTAGTGTCATTCTGTGCAACATGGACCAATGGATTCTGATCACTTTCTCAGATTTCCCTGAAAATCAGTGCCTGTATATTAGAGCACACAAGTAACACAACAGAACACAAGGTCTCAACTCCAAATCCCAATGGGCCTTTGGCAATTTTTCGAGCTATATCAATGGTTCATAACTTCGAAGGAACTTTGAGTTGAAAGTTGATTTTTCTGCTGTGTTCTTTGTACCAGAGGTGTTCAAAACATGATTTGCAATCAAATCTTACATGGTGACCAGCCAACGTTCTTACTTGCTGTTATTTGGTGCAGAATCAAATCATCCAATACCAAGCAATTTATGTACAAGTCTCCGATAAACCATCAATGTTTACTGAATTTTGGGTCTTAGAAATGGGATTTTTGGACCTTGAAAGTCCTTGAATTTATAGCTGTTCCAAGTGTACGAACCCTGGTATGAGAAATAAATCAGAATCAGAACCACACTTTATTTGCCAAGTATGTTTTGCAACATACAAGGAATTTTATTGGCCAGGTCAGTCATACAGTTAAAAGTAACAGATCACCCAAAAACACATTTTAACATGAACATTCACCGCAGTGAGTCACAGTGCCCCCCCCCCCCCCCCCCCCTCACACCTACAGGGACGATCCATCAGTAGTGATATCTCTGCTGGGTCCTAATGTCCCTCTCACCCCAAACCTACAGGGATGATCCATCAGTAGTGATGACTGGGTCCTAGTGCCCCCCCCCCCCCTCACCCCACAGGGAAGATCCATCAGTAGTGATGACTCTGCTGGGTCCTAGTGCCCCCCCCCCGCTCACCCCACACCTACAGGGAAGAACTATCAGTAGTGATGACTCTGCTGGGTCCTAGTGCTCCCCCCCCTCACCTCACACCTACAGTGAAGATCTATCAGTAGTGATGTCTGGGTCCTAGTGCCTCCCCCACCCCACAAGCAAGTCCTATAGTAGTGATGACTCTGTTGTGTCCTAGTGCCCCCCTACTCCTACAGGGAAGACCCTTCAGTAGTGATGACTCTGTTGTGTCCTAGTGCCCCCCCTACTCCTACAGGGAAGACCCTTCAGTAGTGATGAATCTGTTGGGTCCTAGTGCCCCCCCCCCCCCCCCCACTACAGGGAAGATCTATCAGTAGTGATGACTGGGTCCTAGTGCCCCCCTACTCCTACAGGGAAGATCTATCAGTAGTGATGACTGGGTCCTAGTGCCCCCCCCCCCCGCCTACAGGGACGATCCATCAGTAGTGATCACTGGGTCCTAGTGCTCCCCTACTCCTACAGGGAAGACCCTTCAGTAGTGATGACTCAGCTGTGTCCTAGTGCTCCCGTCCCCCTACAGGGAGTGTAGTGTTGGGTCTTCCCCTTCCTCCCCTTATAATCAGGTTACCTCGGCCACACACCCGCTAGAAAAAATTCCCTGCTTTATTATAGGGAGGTTGCACGGCGGTCGGGTCACGACCTGTGACCCGTACTGTTGCTACGCTACGCCAACTGGAGTACATGCGATGAAATTCAATTAAACACTTACCACTGTTTCCAGCTTAGCGGGCCCGTTAAAAACCGCTGCAATGGTCAATGTTTGCGCTGTAAATAATTATGGAGATCGGGGTAAGCGTGGGAGACATTTATCCTACTTCAGAATTCCAAAAGTGAGGAGAAATGACAGTAGATAGAAGAGAGAGCTGAAGGGACAACAGTAGCTAAAGTGATTTGCGGACATTGGCCGTGCAGATATCAAGATTGAAAATATTAGGAATGATCGCATTTGCTCACTGCATTCCATCAACAGTAAGGCACTATTTTCACAAGTGATAAAGGTTTCACAAGTGGATTTTTACATACAGAACAAAAACGCTTCTGAAGCAAAATGTATCGTTAAAAAAAATCGCGAACTGTACGTGGGTTTTGAATTACATTTTACTCAGATGCAAGCCAAGGAATGGCATCCTTGATTGCTGTTAATTGGACATAATCAACCACAGCAAATGGACAATATCCTATTGATAGGGAGTGGGTGTTTAAGCTGTCAGAACATTTTATTATTTGCCAAAACATACATCTCAATAGCATAGCTTTTCCACACGCCATTCGGGATTTCTCCGGGCGCTCCCATGCAGGTCAAGGGGAGAGAACATGCAAACTCTCTCTCTCTCTCCCTCATCCCCCTCTCTATCCCTCCCCCATTCTCTCTCTCCCTCTCCCTCTCTCTGTCTCCCTCTATCTTCCCCCCTCCCCTCGCTCCCTCCCTCCCTCTCTCCTGCACACACACAGAGGGAGGGAAGGTTAATCCATCCATGAGGGTTTAAATGCTGCATTGTTTACAATAGGAAGAGATAGTGGTATATAATCTAATTTTAATGTTTTCTTTATTTGTTTCCAGGTGCATATTCCACTGTCTATTGTTTGGTTGCTGTATAGGTTATTCCCTTTCCAATGCCTGTTGCATCTCCCGGTTCTTTTTATTATAAAATGCGTGTTAAGAAGTCACGGCTCCCCGCGTAAATGCTTTAAATGTTTCCCGTAGTAAAGAAGAAGTTTCAGGACTATCGTTTGTTTCAAAGAACATATTAATCTGTTTAGTAAGATATACCTGAGATATTTTATCCTTTAAAATTTGTAGGTTAAGTCTCCATTGTACCTGTTTCTCCGTACTTCCATTTATTTTAATCATAAAGGGTCACAATCCGAAATTACAATATTATGGTATTTTGAATTATATGTAAATGGAATTAGCTTAGAATCCACCAAAAAAAATCTATTCTTGAATATATTTTATGTACCTGTGAATAAAATGAATATTCTCTTCCAGTTGGGTTTTCTATTCTCCAGACATCTTTGATATTACTAGAATCTATATATGTGTTTAATAAATCACTGAAGTGGGATTTTGTTTTCTGTTGTCTTGATGACCTATCTAAATAGGGATGTAATGTACAATTTAAGTCTCCTCCAATTATTAAATTATGTAGGGATAATTCCGGAATTGTATTAAATATTTTCTTAAAAAACGAAGGGCTATTCAAATTCGGTCCATAAACATTAACGAGTCAATTTTTGTGCATATAGTTCACCTCGTATTATAATATATCTATCATCACTGTCCGTTATTGTTGATATATGTTTAAAAGGTATCCCTTTACGGATTGGTATTGCAACACCTCTGGATTTGTGTGTAAACGAAGAGTAATATGCTTTATCAATCCATTTAGCTTTCAATCTATGTTCTGCATCCTTTTTTAAGTGAGTTTCTTGGAGAAAAATTACATCTGTTTTAAGTGCTTTTAAATGTGCTAGTACTTTACCTCTCTTAATTGGTTTGTTGATACCCTTAACATTCCAGCTACAAAATGTTATACCTTCACCCCAGTCTTTATATTTAAGTCTTGCATCTTTTGTTTAGGGAGGTCCATAAGAGAGCAAATGGTTCAGCTCGACAAGCCCCACCTTACTCCCGAACCTTGAATAGATGAATTCTAAATCCCATTGATATTTCTTACGTATATATCTCCTTTGATAAAGCTCATGATTCCATTCTAACTTAAAATTATAATAAAGTTTTATATAAAAAAAGGATAGATTAAGAGGTTAGTAGTGTGCAAACAGGAAGAAAAAACTACATCTATTAGTAGTGTAGTTAGTGATAGCCGTACTAACATGGCTAACCATCTACCGACTTCCGTAGTCGATGTAGAAAAAAATTAACTAGCTCCATACTCTCTTAAAAATAACATTTCCATAACGACATTTTACCGGGGGGTAATAAACATTATAGGTTACAAAATATTCAGATTCCATTAGTCAAATATTTAAAAAAATAAGAATTAGAAGGAAAAAAAATTTCCAAAAGGGAAAAAAAAGTGGGGTAAAAGTGAAGAAAAGTGAAATTTAACTTTAAATCCAACTATTTAGCTAATTCTAAGTAATTCAAATGTGAGTAATTAGTTACCGTTATTAATAATTATTAATAGCACCGCGCAATAATATTAATATTTATTAGTCATTATGTTAATAATGTCCGTAGAAAAAGCCTTCTTCAGCCTCCATCTCCAGTTTCGATTGTCCTTGGGTATAACCGGGCCTTAAAACCATCCAGCCTTACATAGTTACATTGTTCGTTGACATTTATTTTGAAAATAATGTTCAGTCATCAGGCAGGCTTAATCTTCTGAGCAAACTCCAGCACTTCCTCCGGCTTAGTGAAGAAGTGTTCTTTATTATCGTGGGTAACTCTTAATGTGGGTACATCAGACCATACCTCAATCCTTTCACCTCCTTCAGTTTGTTCTGCCTCTTTAAACTGCGTTCTCTTCCTGGAGACCTCCACAGGGTAATCTCGGTAGATACTGATCTTATCTCCCTCATACATAAGATTCCTGGTACGGACAACTTTCTTCATCATCTCCTCCAGTACATGATCGTATTTTACCTTTACTATCAGTTGTCTTGGAGGGGCACCCGGTTGTGGACGACGTCTCATCACCCTGTGTGCTCGGGCTAGCAGAGGCTGATAATCCAAATTAAAACATTTTTGAAGTAAGTCTGCTGCAAATTCACGGGGGTCTCGATCCCTCTCTCTCCCTTCTTGGATACCCACGATTCTTGGGTTCTGACGCCTCTGACAACCTTCCAGTTCTGTGCATTTTTCAATTATTTTGCTCAGTAGGTCTGATAAGCGTTGGTTTTCTCTGATAAGCTCTTTTGTTGTTTCAGCGCTTGTTGAAACAATCTCCTCCAGGTTTGTTATGGCTGTAGCGTGTTGATTCAATGCTTCCTCGGCAGGTTCCATTCTTGCATTAAAGTTAGTCTCCACCGAGCTGATTTTAACCTCCGTCTCCGCATCCATCTCTGTAATTTGCTGGCTTCCATTTTTCCGTTAATTTAAGGACTGTGTATTTCTTCCTTCATCTCCAACGTTAACTCCTTAAACTCTTGCTTGAAATTTTGAAGTTCTTCTCTGACATTCACTCTCTTCATTTCGTCTTTTAGCTTTTCCTGAGCTAATGTTATATTTTTAATCTCCTGAGCAAGAAAAATCCTAAGATCTTCTATCTCAGAAGATTTTTTAGACTTTGATTTTTTCGTGACATCTTCTTGAGATGATGTTGTATCTGAGGCCGAGGCTTCAGTCGGGCCTTGTTCTTCCATTGCCAGTTTTTGCCCTACCGGCCGTTTCAGCTGTTTTGAGGGGGAGTGCTGTACAGATATACCGGAGTTGCAGGCCTGATGACACCACTCACTTATTACAGGCAGTGTTGCAAGCAGCCGGTGCAGAACAGCAGGTAGGTCAGTTTTATTCCCATTTTTCGCAATTTTTAGATGGAGCTAGCTGGCACTGGACTCTAGCCCTCCATAGCGCCACCGGAAATGCTTTCTGAAAGTCCAGGTACACTACATCCACTGGCTCTCCCTTGTCCATATTCCTAGTTACATCTTCAAAAAATCCAGAATAGTATGATTTCCCCTTCGTAAATCCATGCTGACGCGGACCGATCCTGTTACTGCTATCCAAATATGCGGCTATTTCATCTTTTATAATTGACTCCAGCATCTTCCCCGCCACCGATGTCCTGCTAACTGCCATACAATTCCCCGTTTTCTCTCTCCCGCCTTTCTTAAAAAGTGCGATAACATTAGATACCCTCCAATCCACAGCAACTGATCCTGAATCTATGGAACATTGGGAAATGATCACCAATTTGTCCACAATTTCTAGAACCACTTCCTTAAGTACCCTGGGATGCAGACCATCAGGCCCTGGGGATTTATCAGCCTTCAGTCCCATCAGTCTATCCAACACCATTTCCTGCGTAATGTGGATTTCCTTCAGCTCCTCCGTCACCCCAGATCCTCTGGCCACTAGTACATCAGGAACATTGTTTATGTCCTCCTTAGTGAAGAGGGATCCAAAGTATCTGTTGAACTCATCTGGCATTTCCTTGTTCCCCATAATAAATTCACATTTTTTCTATCTTCAAGAGTCCAACTTTGGTTTCAACGAATGTTTTCCTCTTCATATACGTAAAGAAGGAACAGCAGATGGCGGTTTACAAAGAGAGACACTATCTCCTGGAGTAACTGGCACATCTGGAGAGCATGGACAGGCAACATTCTAGGTCAGGAACCTTCTTCAGACAGCTTGGTGTGGGGACGGTGGAGAAAGTTGGAAAGGAGAGGTGGGAGTGGTCGCCTTAGATTGCCTTCCCTCTACAGATGTGGCCTGACCCACTGAGTTCCTCCACCGCTTTAGAGGGAATGGACAGACGACGGAGAGGGTGGGGGAGGAAGCTGGAAAAGAGAGAAGGGGTGCTGGACAAAGCCTGGCAAGTGATAGGTGGACACAAAATGCTGGAGTAACTCAGCGGGACAGGCAGCATCTCTAGAGAGAAGGAATGGGTGATGTTTCGTGCCTGCTTCGTCACTGTATCACTCTATGCCTCACACAATGTACTGTAGTAACTCAGCGGGTCAGGCAGCATCTGTGTGGAACATGGATATGTGACATTCACAAAGTGCTGGAGTAATTCAGCGGGTCAGGCCGCATCTCTGGAGAACATGGATAGGTGACATTTCAGAGTGCTGGAGTAACTCAGCATGGCAGGCAGCATCTCTGGAGACAAGGAATGGGTGACGTTTCGGGTCGACACTTAAGATGGGTCTCGACCCTGAAACGTTATGCATTCCTTCCAGCATTTTGTGTCTACCTAAAATGTGCCCATCTATCCACATGGCGGTGTGCCAGCAGGCTGGAGGAGAGGGCAGGTGAAGGGGCGCTGGCCGGTGTGGACACATCGGTGCTCGAGCAGGTGGTCAAGCCGGGTGAAACACTTGCCACACTCAGCGCACACAAACGGTCTCTTTCCGGTGTGTATCCGCTGGTGCTCCCACAGCCCCCATGCTGTCTTGTCACAGTGGGAGCAGCTGCTCGCCGGCATGGGTCCGCCGGTGCTGCCGCAACCCCCGCGAGCTGTCAAACTCCTCACCGCAGTACGGGCAGTCGTAGGGCTGGCCACTGGTGCGCACGTGCTGGTGAGACAGGGCGTCGGAGGGATTGGCAAAGTGCTCTCCACACACCAGGCTGGGGACAGGACGGTCGCCGGAGTGCACCCGCTGGTGGGACAGCAGAGAGGTGGAGCAGGTGAAGCCCTTGCCGCACTGGGTGCAGGGGTAGGGGCGCTCGCCAGTGTGGGTGCGCTGGTGCACCAGCAGGTTGCTGGACTGGGTGAAGCGCTTGCCGCACTGGGTGCAGGGGTAGGGGCGCTCGCCAGTGTGTTTGCGCTGGTGCACCAGCAGGTTGCTGGACTGGGTGAAGCGCTTGCCGCACTGGGTGCAGGGGTAGGGGTGCTCGCCGGTGTGGATGCGCTGGTGCACCAGCAGTTTGCTGGACTGGGTGAAGCCCTTGCCGCACTGGGTGCAGGGGTAGGGGCGCTCGCTGGTGTGGTTGCGCTGGTGCACCAGCAGGTTGCTGGACTGGGTGAAGCGCTTGCCGCACTGGGTGCAGGGGTAGGGGCGCTTGCCGGTGTGGATGCGCTGATGCACCAGCAGGGTGCTGGACTGGGTGAAGCGCTTGCCGCACTGGGTGCAGGGGTAGGGGCGCTCGCCGGTGTGGATGCGCTGGTGCACCAGCAGGTTGCTGGACTGGGTGAAGCGCTTGCCGCACTGGGTGCAGGGGTAGGGGCGCTCGCCGGCATGGGTGCGCTGGTGAGACAGCAGGTTGCTGGAGTGCATGAAGCCCTTGCCGCACTGGGTGCAGGTGTAGGGGTGCTCGCCGGTGTGGGCGCGTTGGTGCTCCAGCAGGTTGCTGGAGCGGGTGTAGCCCTTGCTGCACTGGGCGCAGGTGCAGGGGCACTTGCCGATGTGGGTGCGCCGGTGGGACAACAGGTGGATGGACTGGGTGAAGCCTTTGCCGCAGTCGCTGCATGTGTAGGGGCGCTCATCGCTGTGCAGGCGCCTGTGCTGCTTCAGGGTCGTGGACGACTTGAAGCCTTTGCCGCAGTCAGAGCAGGTGTAGGGCCGCTCACTGCTGTGCACCCGCCGGTGCTGCTTCAGCTCTCGCGACGACTTGAAGCCTCTGCCGCAGTCAGAGCAGGTGAAGGGCCGTTCACTGTTGTGCACCCGCCGGTGCTGCCGTAGCCCCATCAACTGGACAAAGCTCTTGCCACAGATGGAGCAGCCATAGGGCTTCTCGCTGGAGTGCACCTGCCGGTGGTTGTTCAGGTGTTGCACCGTCTTGAAGCTCTTGCCACAGTCAGAGCAGGTGAAGGGCCTCTCGCTGGTGTGTATGCTGTTGTGCTGCAGCAGGCTGCTGGAGCTGGTGAAACTCTTGCCGCACTCCGAGCAGTCGAACGGCCGTTCTCCAGTGTGCACCCGCCGGTGGGTCTCCAGCTGGCTCGGGTACTGCCAGGCCTTGCCACACACGTCGCACTCATAACGCTTCTCCTTGTTGTGCCCCGTCATGTGGTCCTCCACCGAAGCTCAGCCCCTTGAGGCTCAGCCGCACACTCAGCAGATGGGGGGTGGCTCACCGGCACCCTGGCCGCCCTCAATGGCCGCTCACGTCCCTGTCTCTCCGTCCACAGCAACGGCTCCTAAACCCTGCAGGAGGGGAACAAGCTGGCAAACAGCACATTACTAGCATATATTGGCTGCGGTTATGACGGAGGAAACCATTATATACCCGGGTACTATCCTGACTACGGGTGCTGTCTGTGTGGTTTGTACGTTCTTCCCTTGACGTGTGTGGGTTTTTACTCCGGGTGCTCCGGTTTCCTCCAACATTTCAAAGACGTTCAGGGTTGTAGATTAATCAGCCTCCGCAAAATTGTTAAATTGTCCCTAATGTGCGTAGGATAGTGCTAGTGTCCGGGGTGATCGCTGGTCGGCACGGACTCTGTGGGCCAAATACCTGTTTCTGTGCTGCATCTCTAAACTAAACTAAGGGTCTCAACCCAAAATGTCACCCATTCATTCTCTCCACAGATGCTGCCTAACCCGCTGAGTTACTCCAGAACTCTCTCTCTGTCTCTCCCTGTCTGTCTGTCTTTCTCTCTGTCTGTCTGTCTGTCACTCTCTCTCTTTCTCTGTCTCTCTCCCTCTGTCCCTCTCTAACTGTCTCTTTCTCCCTCTCTCCATCTCACTGTCTCTCTCTCTCTGTTTCTCTCCCTATCTGTCTTTCTCACTGTCTCTCTATCTGTTTCCCTCCCTCTCTCTCTGTCTCTCTCCCCGTCTCTGTCTCTCTGTTTCTCTCTCCCTCTCCCTGCCTCTCAGTCTCTTTTCTCTCTGTCTCTCCCTTTGTCTCTGTCACTCCCTCTCTGGCTTTCCCTCCTCTCTCTCTCTCTCCCTCCCTCTCTCTCTCTCTCTCTCTCTCTCTCTCCCTCTCTCTCTCTCACTCTCCATGTCTCTCTCTTTCTGTCTCTCTTCTTCTCCCACTCTGTCTCTCTCTGTCATTGTATCTGTCTATCTCTGTTTCTCTATATCTGTCTCTCTGTGTCTCTCATTCCCCCCTCTCTCTCTCTGTCTCGCTCTCTGTGTCCCTCTCTCTGTGTCTTTCTCTCTCTTTCTCTCTATCCCCCCCTCATCTCTCTCTCTCTCTCTCTCTCTATCTCTCTCTCTCTCCACCTCAGTCTCCCCTCTCAGTCTGTCTGTCTCTCTCATCCCCTTCTCTCTCTGCCTCTCTCTCTCTCTGTTTCTGTGTCCCTCACTCCGTTTCTCTCTGTCTCTCTCTGCCTCTCTCTCTCTCTGTTTCTGTGTCCCTCACTCCGTTTCTCTCTGTCTCTCTGTCTCTCTCTCCCCCCATCTCTCTCTCTGCCTCTCTCAGTCTATATCTGTGTCTCCCCCCTCTCTCCCTCTCTGTGTGTCTCTCCCCCCCCCCCCCCCCCGTCTCTTTCTTCTTCTTTTTTCGGGTTCTGGCAGTGTAGACGCTGCTAAGCGTATTCCTGCCTTCCACAGTTCAGAGTTTGAACTAGATTCTTACATACAATCCTGTCACATGCAGGAATTGAAGAACAGCCCTGGATATCAATTGATGTTTCTCATTATGCCCAAACAAAGATAAAACAGAAAAAGCCTCAACACCAAGTGCCATCAGTCTAACTAACAATACTTTTCTTTCTACCCTATACTTTTCACTGTCTCTTTCTGTCTCTCCCTCTCTCTCTGCGGGAGTAGAGGAGAAGGGGGAGGATCTCTCACCAGGGTCCGGGTTCTCAGCGCCGGTTCATCTCCATCTTGTTCCCGCCCCCCCCAGCCGCCTGGAGGACCGGCCCGGAGGACCACGGCCGCTCGGCTCACCCCGCCTGGAGGACCGGCCCGGAGGACCACGGCCGCTCGGCTCACCCCGCCTGGAGGACCGGCCCGGAGGACCACGGCCGCTCGGCTCACCCCGCCTGGAGGACCGGCCCGGAGGACCACGGCCGCTCGGCTCACCCCGCCCGCCCGCCCGCGAGAGTGAAGGACACGGGACGATACAGAGCGACATCACGCGGTGACGGGAGCCAGCGGTCCTCCAGGCGGGCGAGCGGATCACAGATGGTCCTCCAGGCCAGGCGGGGCGAGCCGAGCGCCGTTGGTCCTCCGGGCCGGTCCTCCAGGCGGGGGGGGGGGGGGGGGGCGGAGCGAGGCTGGGACTGAGAGAGAGAGACAGCGCGGGGTTGGCGGTTGGTGACGTGGAGCGGGAACAAGATGGAGATGAACCGGCGCTGAGACCCCGGACCCTGGTGAGAGAAAGATGGAGAGAGGGAGGGAGGGAGAGAGAGAGAGAGACCCTCAACCCCCTCACACACCCACTGACCCACTCACACTCACTCACTCACTCACACGGCTGCTCTCACCCACACACACACACCCTCCCCCGTTCGGCCCATTTCACTCCTGCTAGCCCTCACTTGGCATTGTCTGAATCGGGTCCACGTTCCCCACATCCCCTCTCACTGAGAAACACAGAGATACAGAGAGAGAGAGAAAGATAGAGACAGAGAGAGAGGGAGTGAGGGAGACAGAGACAAAGAGAGAGGGACAGAGAGAGAGGAAGGGAGAGACAGAGAGAGAAATACAGACAGATAGAGAGAGACACAGAGAGAGAGAGAGAGAGACAGAGAAAGTTTCAGAGAGAGGGAGAGAGAGAGAATGTGAGAGAGTGTCAGAGAGAATGTGAGAGAGAGAGAGATTCAGAGGGAAAGAGAGACACAGAGAACGAGAGAGAGAGGCAGAGAAAGATGGAGAGAGAGAGGGGGACCCCCTCACCCACACACCCCCGTCACCCACACCCCCACCACTTCACACCCCCTCCCCCACTGACTGCTCCCCCTGCTCCTACACCCCCACTCATCGCCCCCTTTGCCCCCTCAGGTTGAACCGGACGCGCCTCATAGGGGGGAGGGGGAGGGTCGGGTCAGGCCAGGCAGCATCTGTGGAGAAGATAGACACAAAGGACTAGAGGGTGTGAGCTGCAGGAAGAGGTTGAGTTGGCTGGGTCATGCAGCAGGTCAGGCAGCATCTGTGGAGAAAAGAGGATGTTTTTTTGGTCACGACCCTTCTTCTGCAGACCTGAAACGTGGCCTATCCACGTTGAATAGAGATGCTGCCTGACATAGAAACATAGAAAATAGGTGCAGGAGGAGGCCATTCTGCCCTTCGAGCCAGCACCGCAATTGATTGTGATCATGGCTGATCGTCCCCTATCAATAACCCGTGCCTGCCTTCTCCCCATATCATAGAAACATAGAAATTAGGTGCAGAAGGTGCATATCCCTTGACTTCACTGGCCCCTAGAGCTCTATCTAACTCTCTCTTAAATCCATCCAGTGATTTGGCCTCCACTGCCGTCTGTGGCCGGGAATTCCATGAATTCACATCTCTCTGGGAGAGAAGGTTTTTTTCTCACCTCAGTCTTAAATGACCTCCCCTTTATTCCAAGACTGTGGCCCCTGGTTCTGGACTCACCCAACATTGGGAACATTTTTCCTGCATCTAGCTTGTCCAGTCCTTTTATAATTTTATATGTTTCTATAAGATATCCCCTCATCCTTCTAAACTCCAGTGAATACAAGCCTAGTCTTTTCAATCTTGCCTCATAAGACAGTCCCGCCATCCCAGGGATCAATCTTGTGAACATACACTGCGCTGCCTCAATCACAAAGATGTCCTTCTTCAAATTAGGAGACCAAAACTGTACACAATACTCCAGATGTGGTCTCACCAGAGCCCTATACAACTGCAGAAGAACCTCTTTACTGCTGTACTGAAATCCTCTTGTTATGAAGGCCAACATTCCATTAGCTTTCTTCACTGCCTGCTGTACCTGCGTGCCAACTTTCAGTGACCGATGTACAAAGACACCCAGGTTTCCCTGTACCTCCCCCTTACCTAACCTAACACCGTTGAGATAATAATCTGCCCCCTTGTTTTTGCCGCTAACGTGGATAACCTCACATTTATCTATATTATACTGCATCTGCCATGCATCTGCCCACTCACTCAACCTGTTCAGGTCCCCCTGCAACCTCCTAACATCCTCTTCACAGTTCACACTGCCACCCAGCTTTGTGTCCTCCACAAACTTGTAAGTGTTGCTCCTAATTCCCTCTTCCAAATCATAAGTGTTGCTCCTAATTCCCTCGTCCACTCCTACTCTTTGCTTCCTGTCTGCCAACCAATTTTCTATCCATGTCAACACCCTACCCCAATACCATGTGCTGTAATTTTAGTTACCAGTCTCCCGTGCCGGACATTATCAAAGGCTTTCTGAAAGTCTAGACACACTACATCCACTGAAACCCCATCATCCATTTTACTTGTCACATCCTCAAAAAATTCCAGAAGATTAGTCAAGCATGATTTCCCTTTCATAAATCCATGTTGACTTGAACTAATCCTTTTACTGCTATCCAAATGCCTCATTATTACCTTTTTAATAATTGACTCCAGCATCTTTCTCACCACCAAAGTCAGGCTAACTGGTCTGTAATTCCCCGTTTTCTCTCTCGCTCCTTTCTTGAAAAGTGGGATAACATTTGCTATCCTCCAATCCACAGGGACTGCTCCTGAATCTATTGAACATTGGAAATGATCACCAATGCGTCCACTATTTCTAGAGCCTCCTCCCTGAGGACCCTGGGATGCAAACCATCAGGCCGAGGGCATTTATCATCCTTCAGTCCCATTTGCCTACACAATGCTATTTCTCACCTCATGAAAATTTCTTTCAGTTCCTCTACCCCTTAGATCCTGTGTCCTCCAGTACATCTGGGAGATTGTTTGCGTCTTCCTTAGTGAAGACAGATCCGAAGTACCTATTCAACTCTTCTGCCATTTCCCTGTTGCCCATAATAATTTCACCCGTGTCTGCCTTCAAGGGACCCACATTTGGCTTTGCTACCCTTTTTCCCTTAACATATCTAAATAAGCTGTTACTGTCCTTCTTTATATTCCTGGCCAGCTTCCCTTCATACTTCATCTTTTCAGCCCGTATTGTTTCCTTCTGTTGTCCTATGAACGTTTCCCAATCCTCTGGCATCCGGCTACTCTTTGCTGTGTTATACATCTTTTCTTTAAGTTTTATTCTATCCCTAACTGCTCTTGTCAGCCACGGTTGCCTCCTACTCCCCTGAGAATCTTTATTCCTTTCTGGAATGAAATGATCCTGCGTCTTCCGGATTATGCCCAGGAATTCCTGCCATTGCTGTTTCATCTGTGACCTGTTATGTTACTCCAACACTCTGTGTCTTTTTCTGTATGAAACAGTATCTGCAGTTCCATGTGTCTGCCAAAGATGGGCACAAAGTGCTGGGGAAAAAATATGGGCAACGTTTCGGGTCATTTGGCTACTTGTCGATGTTTCCGATGTTGGGGCAGTCCAGAACCAGGGGTCAGTTTAAGAATAAGGGGTGGGCCATTTAGGACTGCGAGGTGGAGAAACCTTTTCAACCAGAGAGTTGTGAATCTGGGATTCACTGCCACAGAAGGCAGTGTAGGCCAATTCACAGAATATTTTCAAGAGAGAGTTAGATTTAGCTCTTAAGGCTAACAGAATCAAGGGATATGAGGAGAAAACAGGAACGGGGTACTGATTGTGGATGATCTGCCATGATCATATTGATATATATATATATATATATATATATGATCACCCACACACACACACACTCCTCACCCACACACACACCCCCTCACCCACACACACACCCACACCCACACACCCCCCCTCACCCACACACCCCCCTCACCCACACACCCCCTCAACCCCCTCACTGACCCACACTCACACACCAGCTCACACGCACTCACTCACCCACACTTACACACCCCCCCTCACCCACACACACCCCCATCACCCACACACCCCCCTCACCCACACACACCCTCTCACCCAGACACACCCCCTCACCCACACACCCCCTCCCTCACAAACACACCCCCCCTCACCCACACCCCCCTCACCCACACACCCCCCTCACCCACACCCCCCTCACCCACACACACCCACCCTCGCCCGCACTCACCCCCCCTCACTCCACCCCACACACACACACGCCCCCCACACCCACATACCCCCCCTCACCCACATCACTCTCACCCCCCTCACCCACACATCCCCTCACCCACACACACCTCCTCACCCCCAACTCACCCACACCCACACACCCCCCTCACCCTCATACCCCAGCTCACCCCCGCCCCCCCTCACACACACACACACACACCCCTCACTAACACCCCCCCCCTCCCACACACACACACACCCCTCACCCACACACCCCCCCCACCCACACACACACACACCCCTCACCCACACAAACACCGCTCACCCACACCCCCCCTCACCCACACCCCCCCCTCACCCACACACACCCACCCTCACCCACACAACCCCCTCACCCACATCACTCTCATTCCCCTAACACACACGCACCCCTCACCCACACACACCCCCCTCGCCCACACACCCCCTCCCTCACAAACACACACCCCCCTCACCCACACACACCCACCCTCGCCCGCACACACCCCCCTCACCCCACACCCCCACCTCACCCACACCTCACCCACACCCACACACGCCCCCCACACTCACATCACTCTCACCCCCCTCACCCACACACACCCCCCCTCACCCACACGCACACCTCTCGCGCACACACCCCCCTCAGCCCCCCACCCGCACACCCCCCTCACCCACACACCCCCCTCACCCACACCCCCCTCACCCACACACCCCCCTCACCTACACTCCCCCCTCTCCCACACACACTTCCTCACCCACATACCCCCACCTCACCCACACCCACACACCCCCTCACCCACATACTCCACCTCACCCCCGCCCCCCCCCCTCACACACACACACCCCTCACCCACACCCCCCCCTCACCCACGCACACTCCCGTCACCCACACACACACCCCTCACCCACACACACACACCCTCACCCACACACACCCCTCACCCACACACACACCCCTCACCTACACACCCCCTTCACGCACACACACACCCCCCTCATCCACGTACCCCCCTGACACACACATACACTCCCCTCACCCACACAACCCCCTCACCCACACACCCCTCTCACCCACACACACCCCCCTCACCCACACACCCCTCTCACCCACACACACCACCCTCACACACACACCCCTCTCACCCACACACACCCCCCTCACCCACACACCCCTCTCACCCACACACACCCACCTCACCTACACACACCCACTTCACCCACACGCACTCCCCTCACCCACACAACCCCCTCCTCACCCACAAAACCCCCCCCTTACCCACACACACCTCCCTCACCCCCTCACCCACCCACTGACCCACACTCACACATCTGCTCACACACACTCACTCACCCACTCTTACACACGCCCACTCACACACACATTCATGCACTCATACACCCCCACCCACTCACACGGACCCACACCCACACCTAGACCCGGATCACTGAAACAGCCGCAGCCGCAGACTTTCACCGCCTCCCCGGGCGGGGCCACCGCGGCCGCTGTCGTTGACCTTCACTGTCTCTCCGGGGCCACCGATGCTGCTGCCTGTATCCAGTCCCCCCCCCCCCCCCCCCACGGGACTCCGCCCACCCTCCCTCGCCTCTCCACCGGCCACCAGCGGGCCAGAGCCGTCACCTCACCAGAGTTCCCGGCTCCGCACCAGGCCCACAACCTCCACCATGCTGACAGCATGTGCTTGACTCATCTTCTGGAATTTTTTGCAGATGTAACTAGGAAAATGGACATGGGAGAGCCAGTGGATGTAGTGTACCTGGACTTTCCGAAAGCATTTGATATGGTCCCACATAGGAGATTAGTGGGCAAAATTAGGGCACATGGCATTGGGGGTAGAGTGCTGACATGGATAGAAAATTGGTTGGCAGACAGGAAACAAAGTGTAGGGATTAACGGGTCCCTTTCAGAATGCCTGGCAGTGACTAGTGGGGTAGCGCAAGGCTCGATGCTGAGTCTGCAGCTATTTACAAAATACATAAATTATTTGGATGAAGGGATTCAAGTAACATTAACAAATTTGCAGATGACACAAAGCTGGGTGGCACTGTGAGGATGCTATGAGAATGCAGGGTGACTTGGACAGGTTGGGAGAGTGGGCAGATGCATGGCAGATGAAGTTTAATCCAGATAAATGTGAGGTTATCCACTTTGGAAGCAGAAACAGGGAGCCAGATTACTATCTAAATGGCGTCAAGTTGGGAAAAGGGGAAGTACAACGGGATCTGGGGGTCCTTGTTCATCAGTCTATTAAAGTAAGCATGCAGGTACAGCAGGCAGTGAAGAAAGTGAATGGCACGTTGGCTTTTATAACAAGAGGACTAGTATAGGAGCAAGAGGTCCTTCTGCAGTTGTACAGAGCGCTAGTGATGCCACACTTGGAGTATTGTGTGCAGTTTGAGGAAGGACATTCTTGCTATTGAGGGAGTGCAGCGTAGGTTTACAAGGTTAATTCCCGGGATGTTGGGAGTGTCATGTGCTGAGAGAATGGAGTGATTGGGCTTGTGCACTCTGGAGTTTAGAAGGATGAGACGGAATCCCATTGAAACATATAAGATTTTTAAGTGTTTGGACACGCTAGTGATAGGAAACATGTTCCCGATGTTGGGGGAGTCCAGAACCAGGGGTCACAGTTTATAAATAAGCAATTTAGAACGGAGATGAGGAAACACTTTTTCTCACAGAGAGTAGTGAGTCTGAGGAATTCTCTGCCTCAGAGGGCGGTGGAGGCCGGTTCTCTGGATGCTTTCAAGAGGGAGCAAGATAGGGCTCTTATCGATCGCGGAGTCGGGATATGGGATGAAGGCAGGAACGGGGTACTGATTGGAGATGATCAGCCATGATCACATTGAATGGCGCTGCTGGCTCAAAGGGCCGAATAGAAACATAGAAAATAGGTGCAGGAGTAGGCCATTCGGCCCTTCAAGCCAATTCTAGAGTCAGTTATTAAAGATGGGATAGCAGATAATTTGGAAAGTGGCGAAATCATTGGACAAAGTTAGCATGGATTCATGAAAGGTAAATCATGTCTGACAAATCTTATAGAATTTTTCGAGGATGTAACTAGTAGAGTGTATGAGGGAGAACCAGGGGATGTGTTATATCTGGACTTTCAGAAGGTTTTCGACAAGGTCCCACATAAGAGATTAGTATGCAAACTTAAAGCATACGGCATTGGGGGTTCACGGTATTGGGGGTTCAGCATTGATGTGGAAAGAGAACTGACTGGCAAACAGGAAGCAAACAGTAGGAGCAAACGGGTCCTTTTCAGAATGGCAGGCAGTGACTAGTGGGGTACTGCAAGGCTCAGTGCTGGGACCCCAGCTATTTACAATATATATTAATGATTTGGGCGAGGGAATTGAATGCAACATCTCCAAGTTTACGGATGACACGAAGCTGGGGGGCTGAGTTAGCTGTGAGGAGGATGCTAGGAGGCTGCAAGGTGACTTGGATAGGTTGGGTGAGTGGGAAAATGCGTGGCAGATGCAGTATAATATGGATAAATGTCAAGTTATCCACTTTGATGGCAAGATCAGGAAGGTAGACTATTATCTGAAAGGTGGTCGATTAGGAAAAGGGAGATGCAACGAGACCTGGGTGTCATCGTACACCAGTCATTGAAAGTAGGCATGCAGGTGCAGCAGGCAGTGAAGACAGTGAATGGTATGTTAGCATTCATAGCAAAAGGATTTGAGTGTAGGAGCAGGGAGGTTCTACTACAGTTGTACAGAGCCTTGGTGAGACCACACCTGGAGTATTGTGTACAGTTTTGGTCTCCTAATCTAAGGAAAGACATTCTTGCCATAGAGGGGGTACAGAGAGGGTTCATTGGAGTGATTCCTGGGTGGATGGCTGTTTGTCAGGTTGGAAGCCGGTGACCAGTGGGGTGCCTCAGGGATCTGTGTTGGGTCCACTGTTGTTTGTCATGTACATCAATGATCTGGATGATGGGGTGGAAAATTGGATAAGTAAGTATGCAGATGATACTAAGATAGGTGGTGTTGTGGATAATGAAGTAGATTTTCAACGTCTACAGAGAGATTTGGGCCATTTGGAAGAGTGGGCTAAAAGATGGCAGATGGAGTTTAATGCTGATAAGTGTGAAGTGCTACATCTTGGCAGGACAAATCAAAATAGGATGTACATGGTAAATGGTAGGGAATTGAGGATGCTGTGGAACAGAGGAATCTAGGAATAACTGTGCATAGTTCCCTGAAGGTGGAATCGCATGTAGATAGGGTGGTAAAGAAAGCTTTTGGTGTGCTGGCCTTTATAAATCAGAACATTGAATATAGGAGTAGGGAAGTAATGTTAAAATTGTACAGAGCATTGGTGAGACCAATTCTTGAGTATGGTGTACAATTTTGGTCGCCTAATTATAGGAAGGATGTCAACAAAATAGAGAGAATACAGAGGAGATTTACTAGAATGTTGCCTGGGTTCCAGCAACGAAGTTACAGAGAAAAGTTGAACAAGTTAGGTCTTTATTCTTTGGAGCGCAGAAGGTTAAGGGGGGACTTGATTGAGGTCTTTAAAATGATGAAAGGGATAGACAGAGTTGACAAAGTGGATAAGCTTTTCCCATTGAGGGTAGGGAAGATTCAAACAAGAGGGCATGACATGAGAACTAAGGGACAGAAGTTTAGGGGTAACATGAGGGTGAACTTCTTTACTCAGAGAGTGGTGGCTGTGTGGAATGATCTTCCAGCAGAAGTGGTGGAGGCAGGATCGATTTTAACAGATTCCTATTCAATTTTCCCCACCTCCGCGTCTCTCACCTTGAACACGCCCTCGGATCCTCGATTCCCCTACTGTCGGCAAGAGACTCTGTGCGTTTACCCGAACTATTCCTCTGGTGATTTTGTACACCTCAATAATATCACCCCTCATCCTCCTGCGCTCCAAGGAAGAGAGTCCCAGCCCTGCCCCAACCTCTCCCTATAGCTCAGGCCCCTCGAGCCGGCAACATCCTCGTCAATCTTCTCTGCGCCCTTTCCAAGCTCATTGACATCTTTCCTGTAACACGGTGCCCAGAACTGAACGCAATACTCTAAATGTGGCCTCACCAACGTCTTGTACAACTGCAACGTGACCTCCCAACTTCTAGACTCAATACAGAGAGAGAGACAGACAGAGAGGGAGAGAAACAGAGAGAGAGAGAGTGAGAGAGACAGAGAGAGAGAGACAGACAGAGGGAGAGAGACACAAGAGACAGAGAGAGAGAGATAGAGACTGAGAGAGGCAGAAAGAGAGAGACAGGGAGAGAAAGAAAGAGAGAGAGACAGATAGAGAAGCAGAGGGTGAGAGAGATAGAGAGAGAGAGACGGAGACAGAGAGACAGAGAGAGAAAGAGAGACAGTGGGAGAAAGAGGGATAGAGAGAGTGAGACAGAGATGGAGAGAGAGAGAGAGAGAGAGAGGGACAGAAGAAGAGACAGAGACAGAGACAAAGAGGGAGAGAGACAGAGAATGAGACAGAGGGACCGACAGAGAGACAAGGAGAGAGAGACAGTCGTTGAGATGGAGTGAGAGAGAGAGGCAGAAAGAGACAGTGGGGGGGGAGAGAGAGACAGAGGGAGAGACAGATATAGTCACAGAGAGAGAGGGGGAGAGAGAGAGAAAAGGGAGAGAGAGAGAGAGAGAGCGAAAGAAAGAGAGGAGAGAGAGAGAGAGAGAGAGAGAGAGAAAGAAACAGAGAGGGACCGATAGAGAGAGAGAGAGAGAGACAGAGAGAGACAGAGAGAGAGAGAGACAGAGACAGAGACAGAGACAGAAACAGAGAGGCAGGGCGAGAGACGGGGTGTGGGAGATACAGATAGAGAGAGGGAGAGAGGGAGCGGGAGAGAGACACGGAAAGACAGAGATAGGGAGACACAGGGAGAGAGAGAGGGAGAGAAGAGAGTGACAGACAGAGAGGGAGAGATGGGGAGATAGGGGGAGTGACAGAGAGACAGAGTGTGAGAGAGAGGCAAAGAGAGAGGGAGAAATATAGGGAGATAGATAGGGAGAAATAGACAGGGCGATACAGAAAGAGAGAGAGAGAGACGGAGAAAGTGAGTGAGAGGCAGAGACAGTGAGATAGAGCGAGGGAGAGAGAGAGAGACAGAGAGAGGGACATAGAGAGTGAGAGGGAGAAAGAGAGAGAGAGAAACGGGGAGTGAATGAGACAGAGGTGGAGAGAGACGGAGAGAAAGAGACAAAGAGAGAGTGAGTCCGTGTCAGTGAGAGATGGAAAGAGACAGGGAGAGACAGCTGGAAAGAGACAGAGAGAGAGAGAGAGAGGGAGAGACAGATATAGACACAGAGAGAGAGACACACACACAGGGTGAGAGGGAGAAGAGGGTAGACAGAGAGAGAGTGAGAGACAGAGAGAGAGAGGGGCAGAGAGACAGACAGGGTGAGGGAGAGAGAGAAACAGAGAGGGAGACAGATAGACAGAGACAAATAGAGAGAGAGACAGACAGACAGAGGGGGGGAGATTGAGGTAAGAGAGAGAGGGAGAGAGGGAGACACAGAGAGAGAGAGAGAGGGGGATAGAGAAAGAGAGAGAAGCACAGAGAGAGAGAGAGAGAGAGAGAGAGAGAGAGAAAGAAAGAGGGAATGAGACAGAGAGGGACAGATATAGAGAAACAGATGACAGAGAGAGACAGAGAAAGACAGGGGGAGACAGAGAGAGACATGAAGAGTGAGAGACAGAGAGGGAGACATGGAGACAGAGAGAGACACAGAGAAGGGGGAAAGACAGACAGGGAGAAGGAGGGAGAGAGAAAGATACAGAGACAGAGAGAGGGAGAGAGACAGGGAGAGACACGGAGAGGAAAGAGACACAGAGAGAGACAGTTAGAGACGGAGGCAGGAAGAGAGAGAGAAAAAGAGAAAAATAGAGAGAGACAGACAGACAGACAGACAGACAGACAGACAGACAGACAGACAGACAGACAGACAGACAGACAGACAGACAGACAGACAGACAGACAGAGAGAGAGAGGGAGTCAGATAGAGAGACAGTGAGAAAGAGAGGGAGAGACCGAGAGGGAGAGACAGAGAGAGAGACAGTGAGATGGAGAGAGGGAGAAAGAGAGACAGTTACAGAGAGGGAGAGAGACAAGAGGGACTGGGAGAGAGACTGAGAAAGAGAGAGAGTAACAGACAGAGACAGGGAGAGGGGGGGGGAGACAGAGGGAGAGACGGAGAGAGAGACAGTGAGATGGGGAGAGGGAGAAAGAGAAACAGTCACAGAGAGAGACAAGAGGAATAGAGAGAGAGAGAGGGAGATGAAGAGAGACAGAGAAAGAGAGAGAGAGAGAGTGACAGACAGAGAGAGAGAGACAGACAGTGAGAGACAGAGAGAGAGTGCTGGAGTAACTCAGCAAGTCAGGCAGCATCTGTGGAGAAGATGGACACAAAGTGCTGGAGTAACTCAGCGGGTCAGGCAGCATCTGTGGAGAGAATGAATGGGTGACATTTTGGGTTGAGACCCTTAGTTTAGTTCAGAGATGCAGCGCGGAAACAGATCTTTTGGCCCACGGAGTCCGCGCCGACCAGCGATCACCTCAGACACTAGCACTATCCTACGCACATTAGGGACAATTTAACAATTTTGCGGAGGTTGATTAATCTACAACCCTGAATGTATTTGAAATGTTGGAGGAAACCGGAGCTCCTGGAGTAAAAAACCCACACAGGTCAGGGGAAGAACGTACAAACTCCACACAGACAGCTCCCGTAGTCAGGATAGTACCCGGGTGTATAACGGTTTCCTCTGTCATAACCACAGCCAATATATGCTAGTAATGTCCTGTTTGCCAGCTTGTTGACCCTCTGTGTTCCCCTCCTGCAGGGTTTAGGAGCCGTTACTGTGGACGGAGAGACAGGGACGTGAGCGGCCATTGAGGGCGGCCAGGGTGCCGGTAAGCCCCTCCATCTGCTGAGTGTGCGTCCTGAGCTTCGAGGGGCTGAGCTTCGGTGGAGGACCACATGACGGGGCACAACAAGGAGAAGCGTTATGAGTGCGACGTGTGTGGCAAGGCCTGTCAGTACCCGAGCCAGCTGGAGACCCACCGGCGGGAGCACACGGGAGATCGACCCTTCAACTGCTCGGAGTGCGGCAGGAGCTTCACCAGCTCCAGCAACCTGCTGCGGCACAGCAGCATACACTCCAGCGAGAGGCCCTTCACCTGCTCCGACTGCGGCAAGAGCTACAAGACGGTGCAACACCTGAAATTTCACCGGCAGGTGCACTCCGGCGAGAAGCCCTATGGCTGCTCCACCTGTGGCAAGAGCTTTGTCCATTTGATGGGGCTACGGCAGCACCGGCGGGTGCACAGTAGTGAACGGCCCTTCACCTGCTCCGATTGCGGCAAAGGCTTCAAGTCGTCGCCAGAGCTGAAGAACCACCGGCGGGTGCACAGCAGTGAGCGGCCCTTCACCTGCTCTGACTGCGGCAAAGGCTTCAAGACGTCCACGACCCTGAAGCAGCACAAGCGCCTGCACAGCGATGAGCGACCCTACACATGCAGTGACTGCGGCAAAGGCTTCACCCAGTCCATCCACCTGTTGTCCCACCGGCGCACCCACATCGGCAAGCGCCCTTGCACCTGCGCCCAGTGCAGCAAGGGCTACACCCACTCCAGCACCCTGCTGGAGCACCAGCGCTCCCACACTGGCGAGCACCCCTACACCTGCAGCTACTGCGGCAAGGGCTTCATCTGCTCCAGCAGCTTGCTGGAGCACCAGCGCACCCACACAAGGGAGCGGCCCTACACCTGCACCCAGTGCGGCAAGGGCTACACCCGCTCCAGCACCCTGTTGGAGCACCAGCGCATCCACACCGGCGAACACCCCTACACTTGCAACCAGTGCGGCAAGAGCTTCACTCAGTCCACCAACCTGCTGAAGCACCTGCGCACCCACACCGATGAGCGGCCCTTCATCTGCGCCCAGTGTGGCAAGGGATTCACCCAGTCCAGGAGCCTGCTGGTGCACCGGCGCACCCACACCGGCGAGCGCCCCTACACCTGCACGCAGTGTGGCAAGGGCTTCATGCACTCCAGCCACCTGCTGTCCCACCAGCGCACCCACACCGGCGAGCGCCCCTACACCTGCGCCCAGTGCGGCAAGGGCTTCACCCAGTCCAGCAGCCTGCTGGTGCACCAGCGCAACCACACCGGCGAGCGCCCCTACACCTGCGCCCAGTGTGGCAAGGGCTTCACCTGCTCCACCTCTCTGCTGTCCCACCAGCGGGTGCACACCAACGACCGTCCCGTCCCCAGCTCGGTGTGTGGAGAGCGCTTTGCCATGGCTTCCCAAGCCCTATCTCACCAGCACGTGCACACCAGTGGCCAGCCCTACGACTGCCCGTACTGCGGTGAGGAGTTTGACAGCTCGCGGGGGTTGCGGCAGCACCGGCGGACCCACGCCGGCGAGCAGCTGCTCCCACTGTGACAAGACAGCATGGGGTTTGTGCGCTGAGTGTGGCAAGTGTTTCACGCGGCTTGACCACCTGCTGGAGCACCGACGAGTCCACACCGGCCAGCGCCCCTTCACCTGCCCGCTCCTCCAGCCTGCTGGCACACCGCCACGTGGATAGATGGGCACAGTTTAGGTAGACACAAAATGCTGGAAGGAATGGGTAACGTTTCAGGGTCGAGACCCATCTTTAGTGTCAACCCGAAACGTCACCCATTGCTTGTCTCCAGAGATGCTGCCTGTCCTGCTGAGTTACTCCAGCACTCTGAAATGTCACCTATCCTTGTTCTCAAGAGATGCTGCCTGACCCGCTGAGTTACTCCAGCACTCTGTGAATGTCACTTATCCATGTTCTCCAGAGATGCTGCCTGACCCGCTGAGTTGCTCCAGCACTCTGTGAATGTCCCTATCCATGTTCTCAAGAGATGCTGCCTGACCCGCTGAGTTACTCCAGCACTCTGTGAATGTCCCTATCCATGTTCTCCACAGATGCTGCCTGACCCGCTGAGTTACTACAGCACATTGTGTCAGCCACAGAGTGATACAGTGTGGAAACAGGCCCTTCGGCCCAACTTTCCCACCGACTAACATGTCCCAGCTACACTAGTCCCACCTGCCAGTATTTGGGCCATATCCCTCCAAATTTGTCCTGTCCATGTAACTGTCTAACTGTTTCTTGGGATAGTCCCACCCTCAACTACCTCCTCTGAGAGTTTGTTCCATACTCCCACCGCCCTCAGTTTCCTTTTAAATCTTTTCTCCTTCACCTTGAACCCATGTCCTCTGGTCCTCGATTCCTCCACTCTGGGCAAGAGATTCTGTGCATCTAACTAAATTGTGTTCTAAGCAAGATTCCAGCATCTGCAGTATCTTGTGTCTTCCTCACATATATTCACCTATCACTTCTGAAGAAGGGTCTCAACCTGAAACGTCACCCATTCCTTCCCTCTAGAGATGCTGCCTGTCCCGCTGAGTTACTCTAGCATTTTTTGTCCACCTATCACTTGCCAGGCTTTGTCCAGCCCCCATCTCTCTTTTCCAGCTTTCTCCCTCCACCCTCTCCACTCAGTCTGAAGAAGGGTCCTGACTCAAAACGTCGTCTGTACATTCCCTCTAAAGCGGTGGAGGAACTCAGTGGGTCAGGCCGCATCTGTAGAGGGAAGGGAATCTAAGGCTACCACTCCCACCTCTCCTTTCCAACTTTCTCCACCCCCCACCCCAAGCAGTCTGAAGAAGGGTCCTGACCTAGAATGTTGCCTGTCCATGCTCTCCAGACGTGCAAGTTACTCCAAGAGATTGTGCCTCTCTTTCCCAACCAGCATCTACTGTTCCTTCTTTACGTATGTGAAGAGGAAAAAAATAGTTAAGACCAAAGTTGGACTCTTGAAGATTGAAAAAGGTGAATTTATTATGGGGAACAAGGAAATGCCTGATGAGTTGAACAGTTACTTTGGATCCATCTTCACTAAGGAGGACACAAACAATCTTCCTGATGTACCAGTTGCCAGAGGATCTAGGGTAACGGAGGAACTGAAGGAAATGCACATTAGGCAGAAAATGGTGTTGGGTAGACTGATGGGACTGAAGGCTGATAAATCCCCAGGGCCTGATGGTCAGCATCCCAGTGTACTTAAGGAAGTGGCTCTAGAAATCTTGGACGCATTGGTGATCATTTTCCAATGTTCTATAGATTCAGGATCAATTCCTGTGGATTGGAGGGTAGCTAATGTTATGCCACTTTTTAAGAAAGGCGGGAGAGAGAAAACAGGGAATTATAGACTTAGCCCAGGGGTGGGGAACCTTTTCACGTTGGAATGCCGCATTAAGTTAGCTGTAATCTAATAAGGCCACATCCATGATACTCCAATTAGATATAGTTCAAAATGTACTTTATTTTGTAAAAATCTAACTACCATGCACTAACTTCAAGAAAATGAAAAAAAATTGTTAATTCTAAAGTTAACTAACCTTTTGATGACTTTGTTGTGACTGTTTTTTGTGGGAAAGCATTTGAATATTTGGTTGTAACATGGAGGTACGCAGTTTCAGCTGATCTTCTAGATGGGTATCCGTCATTCGTGACCTTAAGGGCGTCTTGATTTGGGTTAGATAGAGGAATGTAGATTCGCAGCCGTAAGTGGTTGAAAAGCAAGAAAGCATTTTTCGTGCATGTTGCCGAAGAAATGCATAATTGCATTTTTCCATATTTCAATCGGATCTTTCTGCGTCAAATAGGACTTTAAAATGTCATCTTCTGAGAGCTCAATCAATTCCATCTGTAGTTCTATAGCAGCCTAGGAGACAACAACTAGGTGAGGTTAAAATGCTAATTTGAATGCTAAAAAATACTAATTTTGTAGAATCTTCTTTTACTCTTTGGTATTTTAAATACGTTCATTTAAAGATTAAAATAAAAATAATAAAAGACGAACAAAAACATATTAATAAAAATAAAAGGATTTGTTCTACAAAATTTGGATTCATTCAAAAGGCCGCACTTAATGGCCTAGAAGGCCTCATGTGGCCTTAAGGCCGCAGGTTCCCCACCCCTGCGTTAGTCTGACATCGGTGGTAGGGAAGATGCTGGAGTAAATTATTTACAAAGGGGAAATCATGCATGACTAATCTTCTGGAATTTTTTGAGGATGCATGTTGTGAGTTGTGGAATTCTCTGCCAGTTCTCTGAATACTTTCAAGAGAGAGCTATATAGGGCTCTTAAATATAGCGGAGTCATGGGAAATGGGGAGGAGGCAGGAACGGGGTACTGGTTGTGGATGATCAGCAATTGTCACATTGAATGGTGGTGCTGGTTCGAAGGCCCAAATGGCCTACGCCACCTATTGTCTCTTGTCTAATGTCTATTGTATCTGGACTAACCATATAACAATTACAGCATGGAAACAGGCCTTCTCGGCCCTTCCAGTCCGTGCCGACCATTTATTTTCCTCTAGTCCCATCTACCTGCACTCAGACCATACCCCTCCATTCCCTTCCCGTCCATATACCTATCCACTTTACTTTTAAATGTTAAAATCGATCCTGCCTCCACCACTTCTGCAGGAAGATCATTCCACACAGCCACCACTCTCTGACTAAAGAAGTTCCCCCTCATGTTATCCCTAAACTTCTGTCCCTTAATTCTCATGTCATGCCCTCTTGTTTGAATCTTTCCTACCCTCAATGGGAAAAGCTTATCCACCTCAACTCTGTCTATCCCTTTCATCATTTTAAAGACCTCAATCAAGTCCCCCCCTTAACCTTCTGCGCTCCAAAGAATAAAAACCTAACTTGTTCAACCTTTCTCTGTAACTTAGTTGCTGGAACCCAGGCAACATTCTAGTAAATCTCCTCTGTACTCTCTCTACTTTGTTGACATCCTTCCTATAATTAGGCGACCAAAATTGTACACCATATTCCAGAATTGGTCTTACCAATGCCTTGTACAATTTTAACATTACTTCCCTACTCCTATATTCAATGCTCTGATTTATAAAGGCCAGCACACCAAAAGCTTTCTTTACCACCCTATCTACATGTGATTCCACATTCAGGGAACTATGCACAGTTATTCCTAGATCCCTCTGTTCCACAGCATTCCTCAATTCCCTACCATTTACCATGTACGTCCTATTTTGATTTGTCCTGCCAACATGTAGCACCTCACACTTATCAGCATTAAACTCCATCTGCCATCTTTCAGCCCACCCTTCCAAATGGCCCAAATCTCTCTGTAGACTTTGAAAATCTACTTCATTATCCACAGCACCCCCTATCTTAGTATCATCTGCATACTTACTTATCCGATTTTCCACCCCATCATCTAGATCATTGATGTACATGACAAACAACAGTGGACCAAACACAGATCCCTGAGGCACCCCACTGGTCACCGGCTTCCAACCTGACAAACAGCTATCCACCATTACTCTCTGGCATCTCACATTCAGCCACTGTTGAATCCATCTTGCTACTCCGCCATTAACACCCAAAGATTGAACCTTCTTAACCAACCTTCCATGGGGAACCTTGTCAAAGGCCTTACTGAAATCCATATAGAGAACATCCACTGCTTTACCCTCATCAATTTCCCTTGTAACCTCTTCAAAAAATTCAAGAAGGTTTGTCAAACATGACCTTCTAGGCACAAATCCATGTTGACTGTTCTTGATCACACCCTGTTTATCCGGATGCTTATATATATTATCTCTAAGTATCCTTTCCATTAATTTGCCCACCACTGACGTCAAACTAACAGGTCTGTAATTACAAGGTTTATTCTTTGAACCCTTTTTAAACAATGGAACAACATGCGCTGTACGACAATTCTCCGGCACTATTCCTGTTTCTAATGACATCTGAAATATTTCTGTCATAGCCCCTGCTATTTCTACACTATCTCCCCTCAATGTCTTCGGGAATATTCTGTCAGGACCTGGAGACTTATCCACTTTTATATTTTTCAAAAGTGTCAGTACTTCCTCCTCTTTGAATTGCATAGTTTCCATAGCTACTCTTCTTTTTTCCCTTACCTCACAGAGTTCAATATCCTTCTCCTTGGTGAATACCGAAGTAAAGAAATTGTTCAATATCTCCCCCATCTCTTTTGGCTCTGCAGATAGCTGTCCACTCTGGCTCCCTAATGGTCCAATGTTATCCCTCGTTATCCTTTTGTTATTAATATAGCTGTAGAAACCCTTTGGATTTACTTTCACCTTTCTTGCCAAAGCAACCTCATATCTTCTTTTAGCTTTTCTTATTTCTCTCTTAAGATTCTTTTTACATTCCTTATACTTATCTAACACCTCATTTACTCCATGCCTCCTATAATTATTGTAGATATCTCTCTTCTTTTGAAAGAAGTGTCCAATTTCCCTTGAAAACCATGGCTCTTTCCGATTTTTACTATTTCCTTTCAACCGATCAGGGACATAAAGGGTCTGTACTCTTACAATTTCCCCTTTAAATGTCCTCCATTTCTCTTCTACATCCTTCCCATCAAACAAAATGTCCCAATTCACTCCTTTTAAATCATTACGCATTCCCTCAAAGTTAGCCTTTCTCCAATTGAAAATCCCAATCCTAGCTCCAGTCAGACTCTCCATAATTATATTGAAACTAATGGTATTGTGATCACTGGTCCCGAAGTGCTCACCAACGCATACCTCCATCACCTGACCTGCCTCATTTCCTAACAGGAGGTCCAGCACTATCCCTTCTCTTGTCGATACCTCTATGTATTGCTGCAAAAAACTATCCTGCACACATTTAACAAACTCCAAACCATCCAGCCCGTTTACAGAATGTGTTTCCCAGTCTATTTTTGGAAAATTGAAATCTCCCACAATCACTACCTTGTGCTTACTACTAATATCTGCTATCTCCTTACATATTAGCTCTTCCAATTCTCGCTCCCCATTTGGCGGTCTATAATACACCCCCTAAAAGTGTTGCTACACCGTTCCCACTTCTCAGTTCCACCCAAATAGCCTCCCTAGACGAGCCCTCTAATCTATCCTGCCAAAGCACTGCTGTAATATCTTCTCTGACAAGCAATGCAACACCTCCACCTCTGGTCCCTCCAATTCTATCGCACCTGAAGCAACAAAATCCTGGAATATCACAACCCTCCCGTAACCATGTTTCACTGATTGCCACAACATCATATTTCCAGGTGTCAATCCAGGCTCTAAGTTCATCCACCTTTCTTACAATGCTCCTAGCATTAAAATATACACATTTTAGAAACCCACCACCCCTTATTCTCTGTTTATTATCTTTTTGCTCTCGCATTTATCCTCCACCTCATTCCATTTCTACTTTCACTGTCACGTGGCCCAGGCAGTAATCCTGAAATTGTTACTCTTTTGGTCCTTCTCCTTAACTTTCCCCCCAAATCCCTAAGTTCTCCTTGCCTATGTCATTGGTACCTATGTGTACCACAACATTAGGCTCCTCTCCCTCCCTTTTCAGAATCTTTTCGACACGTTCCGGCACATCCGAGACCCTGGCACCAGGGAGGCAAACTACCATCCGGGTCTCCCGACTGCGTCCACAGGTTCGCCAATCTGACCCCCTAACTATGGAGTCCCCTATTACAATTGCCCTCTTTTTGCTACCCTTCTCAGCATCAGGGCCGTTCTCTGTGCCGGAGGCCCGGCTGATGTTGCTGCCCCCAGGAAGGCTGTCCGCTCCAATCGAGCTCAAACATGAGTACCGATTTTCCAGGTGTACAACCACCACGGTACTCTCCAGTCCCTGCCTCTGCCCCTTGCCCTTCCTAACAGTGACCCACTTGTCTGCCTCCCGTGGTCTGGGAGTGACCACCTCCCTGTAACTCCTCTCTATGACCCTCTCACTCTCCCTGACCAGATGGAGGTCCTCGAGCTGTTGCTCCAGGTTCCTAACACAGTCCTTTAGGAGCCCTATCTCGACACACCTGGCGCATATGTGGACGTCCGGTGGGTTATCAGCTTCCCTGGCCTCCCACATCTGACATCCACAACAGTACACTGCCCTGGCCTTCATACTCGCCCCTTACACAGGATACAATCTCACCACAAAATACAATACAAACAGCTGGAATCTGACGGCCAATCAGCTGCTTACCCTAGTCCCCTTCCCACCAATCAGCGGCTTCCTCAAAACCCCCCCCCCCCAAAAAAAAATCCACTTCTCCGAATGGGATGTTATGGATTTTGGTGAACACGCCCCGCACTGGATTTTAAACCTCACCGGTCAGGTGTTGCTCCTCCCCCTCCTCCTTTTTCAACGGCTCCTGTGGGCTAGGCGTGCATTTCACCCTGCACTTGCACTCGGTCCTCCAAGGCCTGCTGGATCTCCCGGTTGCCAACCATTTTAACTCCCCTTCCCACTCCCACACTGGTGTTTCTGTCCTGGGCTTCCTCCATTGCCAGAGTGAGGTGACTCGCAAACTGGAGGAACAGCACCTCATAGCTTACAGCCCAATGACATGAACATTAAATTTTCCAAATTAACGAAACTCCCTCCTAATCAAGTCCTGGAGTCTGTCCCAACCCCATCTCTTTTTTCCAGCTTTCTCCCCCGACTCCATCAGTCCAAAGAAGGGTCCAGACCCGACACGTCGCCTGTCCATTCCCCTCCAAAGTGCCGGTGGAACTCAGCAGGTTAGCCATCCGTGGTGAGAAACGGATGGAGAAGTGTTCCTATTACAAGCTGTCGAGAATGCAGTGTCCATTCTTGGGGTGGGATTACCCTCCCCTTGTGGGCCGTCTCTTTGTCATTCCTCTATCTTCTCGTTGGATGACAAGCAGAACTGTCTTGGCTTAACAGCAGATGTATCTCCTTCCTTTTGGCCTTTCATTTCTGGAGGTATTTACAGCGGAATCAGAACTACTTCCGTTAGGTCCTGATCTTCCTTGTGTTTTAGTAAATGTAGAACCTTTGACAGTTGCGATTGATTTAGGATCTTGAATACTCCCATAGCGTAAATTTGACATGAACCGTACTTCCTTTTCTATGAAGTTCCCCAGATCAGGAAGCATGGCCTCTCGATTCTCATTTTCCTCTAACAGGCTAGCTTTATCCCTCCCCTTTTCTCTAAAGGGCCTGTCCCACCATACAAGGTAATTCAAGAGTTCTCCTGATTCGAACTCGGAGAATTACGGTAATAGCAGCTTGTAGGTACTCGGGGCCCTCATGAACATTTTTCAACATGTTTGATTATCGTGTTGCTCGGAGAGCCAAATGCAACGGAATTTCATTTGGAATTGCATATATCGATGTATTTCTAAATGACAATAAAGTTTGTTTGATTGATTGATTTGATTGGAGGCAGGCTCTCTGGATACTTTAAAGAGAGAGAGGGATAGGGCTCTTAAAGATAGCGGAGTCGGGATATAGGGAGAAGGCAGGAACGGGGTACTGATTGTGGATGATCAGCCATGATCACATTGAATGGTGGTGCTGGCTCGAAGGGCCGAATGGCCTCCTCCTGCCCCTGTTGTCTATTGACCAGTGAAGGTGATTTGACTCTATTGTTGGTGGACAAAAATGCTGGAGAAACTCGGCGTGTGAGGCAGCATCTGTGGAGCGAAGGAAATGATTCTTGAGTCTGAAGAAGGGTCTCGACCCGAATCGTCACCTATTCCTTCACTCCGTAAATGCTGCCTCACCCGCTGAGTTACTCCAGCATTTTGTGTCTACCTTCAATTTTCTGGTGATGCTCTGCCAGGCCTGCATTGCAGCCATCTTTAAGCTGATGCTTATTTTGGGGGCTAGTCCCCTTCACTTTCCTCTTCAACGAAAAAAAAAGAACGGTCCATTGGGTTCAGATCGGGTGAAAGAGCTCAGATGTTAAATGCAACAAGAGAGAGAGGAGTGTGGGCTGGGGGAAGGACGGAGGGAGGGAGGGAGGGAGGGAAAGAGAAATTGAGGGAGAAATTAAGAATTTAATGAAAATTGATGACTTGAGTGAAAAAGAGGGGGATGGTGGAAGAGAGTGAAGGAGAGATGGAGGGAGAGAGAGCGATAGAGAGGAGGGGGGAGGGAGGGGGAGAGAAAGAGAAATTGAGGGAGAAATGAAGAATTTTATGAAAATTGAGGATTTGAGTGAAAGAGGGGGAAGGTGGAAGTGAGTGAAGGAGATGGAGGGAGAGAGAGAGAGGAGGGGGAGGGAGGGGAAAGAGAAATGAAGAATTTAATGAAAATTGAGGATTTTTGAGTGAAAGAGAGGGGGAAGGTGGAAGAGAGTTAAGGAGAGATGGAGAGAGGAGAGGGAGAGAGGGAAAGATAGAGTAGAGGGAGAGAGGTAGAGGGAAAGAAAGAGGAGAGAGAGAGTGAAAGATGGAGAGGAGAGAGTGAATGAGGGAGGGAGGAGGAGAAATGAGAGTGACAAATAGAGGAGAGGGGGAGAGAGTGAGACATAAGATAGAGGAGAGGAGAGGGGGAGAGAGTGAGACATAAGATAGAGGAGAGGGGAGGGAGGGATGAATTTAAAAGAATTGCAATTTTCACTTCCAGAGCAGATTTGCAATTTTGACCCCAGCGTCTGAAGAAGTGGCTCGGCCTGAAACGTTGCCTATTTCCTTCGCTCCATAGATGCTACCCCACCCGCTGAGTTTCTCCAGCATTTAGGTCTACCACCTATTAAATTCAATCATTAGTTAACTTTCAGAGTGGAAGCGTGCGTGTGTGGCAGGTGCGTGTGTGTGCGGGCGCAGAATACTCCAGGCTTGCTCCCACCAGGACCCTGTACAACTGCAGAAGGACCTCTTTGCTCCTATACACAACTCCTCGTGTTATGAAGCCCAACATGCCAAAACTGCATACAATACTCCAGGTGTGGTCTCACTAAGGCCCTGTGGAACTGCCGAAGGACCTCTTTGCTCCTATACACAACTCCTCGTGTTATGAAGCCCAACATGCCAAAACTGCATACAATACTCCAGGTGTGGTCTCACTAAGGCCATGTAGAACTGCCGAAGGACCTCTTTGTTCCTATACTCAAATCTTTCTGTTTTCTTTAGTGGCCTTTCCAAATAAAATGAAAACATCTTATACATTTTGTGGACAACTCGATGTTCGAGTTATGTTCTTCAACCAGTTTAGTCCAGTTTAGTTTAGAGATACAGTGCGGAAACAGGCCCTTCGGCCCACCGAGGCCATGCCGACCAGCGATCGCCCGTTCAATCACTAGTTTAGTTTAGAGAAACAGCGTGGAAACAGGCCCTTCGGCCCACCGGGTTCGTGCCAACCAGCGATCCGAGCACACTAACACTATCCTACAAACACACACACACACACACAGGAGGACAATTCACAATCTTTACCAGAAGCCAAATAACCTGCAAATCCGCACGTCTTTGGAGTGTGGGAGGAGGCCGGAGCATCCGGAGAAATCCCACGCAGGCCACGGGGAGAGAACGTGTAAACTCCGCACAAACATCACCCATGGTCGGGATGGAACCCAGGTCTCTGGCGCTGTGATGCGGCAACTCTAGCGCTGCGCCATCGTGACGCCAGAGAGGGAGGGAGAGGTGAATACCTCTCTCTGTCCCTTGTCCCTCTCTCCCTCCCTCCCTCACCCTCTTTACCCCCTTTCACTCCCCCTCTTTCCCTCCATCCCTCTCTCTCCCTTTCTCTCTCCCCCTCTCTCTCTCCCTCCCTCTCTTTCCCCCTCGCTCCCTCTCTCCATCTCTCTCTCTCTCTGTCTCTCTGACACACATATGCACACACACACAGAGGGAGGGAACGTGGGATCGAGGGGAGAGGGAGGGAGTCCGACTCATTCCGCAAAACTGTCAAGAATTCCCACCCCCTCTCCCTCTCTATTACCTCCCCTCTCCCCCTCCTGTTATCTCTCTCCTCCTTCTCTCCTCCCTCCTCCCTCTCCTTCACCATCCTTTGTTTTACCCTCTCTCTCTCTCTCACTCCAAAACTATCTCAAAATGTTCTCGTTTTTCCAACTCTCCCAGACTTTCTCTTACACGCATTAATCCCCCCCTCTCTCTTTCTACCCTCTCTCTCCCCCTCTCCATCTCTCCAAAACGTCCCCAATAAATTCTCAAAAATTAATCAAAACTCGCAAAATTTCTCTCCCCCTCCTTCCCCCTCTCCACCCTTCTCTCCCTTTCAATCTTTCCAAAACGTCCTCAAAAACGTTCTCAAACTCTCAAAACTCTCCCAAACGTTCTCTCTTCCTCCTCCTCCTCCTCCCTCCCTCCCCCTTTCTCTTCCCCTCCCTTTCTCTATCTCTCCGCCTATCTCTCCCTCCCTCCCTCCCTCTCTCTCTCAATTTCTCCAAAACGTCCTCAAATTGTTCTCAAAACTCTCCCACTCTCTCCATCCCTCCCTCTCTCCCCCTCTCCATCCCTTCACCCTTCCCTTCCCCCTCCTTTGTCCTCTCCATCCCACTCTCAATCTTGAATCTTGAATGCACCAAAAAACAACAAAAAAAACAGGGAACCAAAACTGGGGTGTTTCGCTCTCCAGCCGGACGCCTGAGATCCGACGCCCCGCTTTGCCAGAGCCATTGCGCCGCCCTAAAGCGTCCCCCCTCCCGCCGGAAGCGCCTTTGTGGACAAGAGATTCGCCACCCAACCGGAAGTGCTGCGGGAATCCAGCTGCAAAAAATAGCAGGAAAGGATAAAAGTGTCCCAATGCAGCGGGAGAGGCAGCAATGCAACCAGTGATGCATGCATTCCCTTTAACGCAGCAGGGGGAACATGCACAGGCGCTTGCAGGCCGATCCACGCATTTTATAATTCACCCTTACCCTTCCGGCGGATTTCTGTCTGAACTATTTGCCCCAAACTCCCCCCCCCCCCCCCAAACTCACCAGCCGACCTTGTGGGACAACGGCGTGGATGTGGGGAGCGCGGAGCGGCCAAAACAGGCCCTTCAGCCCATTCCCCCCTGCTAGCCCGCAGTTGGCATTGTCTGAATCGGGTCTACGTTCGCCCACATCCCCTCTAGCAGAGAGAGAGAGAGAGACATATATATATAGAGAGAGAGAGCAGGGCTGCCAACTCTCACGATTTCAGCGTGAGAATCCCGCCTTGGTGCAAATTCTCACGCCCTCACACTCATGACCGAGTTCCCACGCTGAGTTCAGTCCCTGCGCCAGTTTGTCCCTTTGCGCCGCCTGCCAACGATCTGTGCGGTCTGGGGAAGCGCGCCGGTTGACGGCTGTGAGTAACGTCGCGTCTCTTCTCATCCGACAACAACAACCAGGTGAAGCAGTTGTCAAACATGGGGCGGGGGGGCGACGACGACCACAATAAGGCCAAACATCTAGGACAGGGTTCGGACTACGGACACACGGCCCGTAACCTGAAAAACCGCGTATTTATTTTCAATTCGTTTACGCGGGGTTGAGGCAGGCGAGCTGACCTGGGAACGGCAGCCAGTCCCTGTGCGCGCAGAATGCAAACTTGATCAGTATGGACAAATTGGGCCAGCCATGTACATGTTGTATAACTGACTATATGCAGATCTGGATGGGCTTAGAATTACCAATTAAGCAAAATCGCCCTCACTTTCCCCATTTTGATTCTTCAGATTAATATCCCTTTGCTCCGTTAACAGCGTTAAAGTACTTATCAAGTAGAGTCAGGAAAGGGAACCTGTTTTTTTTTGTTTGCTTTACTTTGTTAGTTGATTTTTTGTTGACTGCCATAATTTCTGAAATAGTAAAACTGTTATAAAGCAGTAATAAGTGATTTTTGTCCAAACAATTGGAACTTGCATAAAATGTTTGAATTATTAGCGTGAGACTCGCACATTTCACAAAATTCTCATGCTCTCACGCTGATCACAAAATTATATAATGAGAATAGGACCTGTTTTGCATAACAAATAGTGTAGGAAGGAATTGCAGATGCTGGTTTAAACTGAAGATAGACACTAAAAACTAGAAAAACTCAGCAGGACGGACATCTCAGGAGAGAAAGAATGGGTGATGTTTCGAGTCGAGACCTTCAGCCTGAAGAGGTTGAAAACCAGCCATAAAACATAGAAATATAGAAACATAGAAAAATAGGTGCAGGAGTAGGCCATTCGGCCCTTCGAGCCTGCACCGCCATTCAATGTGATCATGGCTGATCATCCAACTCAGTATTCCGTACCTGCCTTCTCTCCATACCCCCTGATCCCCTTAGCCACAAGTGCCACATCTAACGCCCTCTTAAATATAGCCCATGAACTGGCCTCAACTACCTTCTGTGGCAGAGAATTCCAGAGACTCACCACTCTCTGTGTAAAGAATGTTTTCCTCATCACGGTCCTAAAGGAATTCCCCCTTATCCTTAGACTGTGACCCCTTGTTCTGGACTCCCCCAACATCGGGAACAATCTTCCAGCATCTAGCTTGTCCAACCCCTTAAGAATTTTGTAAGTTTCTATCAGATCCCCCCTCAATCTTCTAAACTCCAGCGAGTACAAGCCGAGTCTATCCAATCTTTCCTCACATGAAAGTGCTGACATCCCAGGAATCAGTCTGGTGAATCTTCTCTGTACCCCCTCTATGGCAAGGATGTCTTTCCTCAGATTTGGAGACCAAAACTGCATGCAATACTCCAGGTGTGGCCTCACCAAAACCCTGTACAACTGCAGTAGAACCTCCCTGCTCCTATACTCAAACCCTTTCGCTATGAATGCTAACATACCATTTGTTTTCTTCACTGCCTGCTGCACCTGCATGCCTACTTTCAATGACTGGTGTACCACGACACCCAGGTCTCGTTGCATCTCCCCTTTTCCTAATCTGCCACCATTCAGATAATAGTCCACCCTCATTTTTTTGCCACCAAAGTGGATAACCTCACATTTATCCACATTATACTGCATCTGCCATGCATCTGCCCATTCACTCAGCCTATCCAAATCACCATGCAGCCTCCAAGCATCCTCCTCACACCTAACTATACCCCCCAGCTTGGTGTCATCTGTAAATTTGGAGATGTTGCATTGAATTCCCTCGTCCAAATCATTAATATATATTGTAAATAGCTGGGGTCCCAGCACTGAGCCTTGCGGTACCCCACTAGTCACTGCCTGCCATTCTGAAAAGGACCCGTTTACTCCTACCGTTTGCTTCCTGTCTGCTAGCCAGTTCTCTATCCACATCAATACTGAACCCCCAATACCGTGTGCTTTAAGTTTGTATGCTAATCTCTTATGCGGGACCTTGTCGAAAGCCTTCTGAAAGTCTAGATATAACACATCCACTGGTTCTCCCTTATCCACTAGTAGTTATATCCTCAAAAAATTCTATCAGATTTGTCAGTCATGATTTACCTTTTGTAAATCCATGCTGGCCTTGTCCAATGATTTCGCCACTTTCCAAATGCGCTGCTATCTCATCTTTAATAACTGACTCTAACAGTTTCCCCACTACTGATGTTAGACTAACTGGTCTGTAATTCCCCGCTTTCTCTCTCCCTCCTTTTTTAAAAAGTGGGGTTACATTAGCTACCCTCCAATCCTCAGGAACTGCTCCAGAATCTAAGGAATTTTGAAAAATTATCACTAATGCATCCACTATTTCTGTGGCTACTTCCTTTAGTACTCTGGGATGCAGACTATCTGGCCCCGGGGCTTTATCGGCCTTGAATCAGTTCAATTTACCCAACACCACTTCCCGGCTAACCTGGATTTCACTCAGTTCCTCCATCTTATTTGACCCCCGTTCCACTGCTATTTCCGGCAGATTATTTATGTCTTCCTTAGTGAAGACAGAACCAAAGTAGTTATTCAATTGGTCTGCCATGTCCTTGTTCCCCATGATCATTTCACCTGACTTGATTCCCCATGATCAATTCACATGATCAAAACACAATGGCTGGACATGTGTGTTATCCAACTAAGGGCAGAAATCAGAATCATGTGTTCATCTTTATTCATGTGACACCATAATAAATGTATTACAGAAAAAAATAATTTAATGGGATGGCATGGTGGTGCAGCTGTAGAGTTGCTGCCTCAATACCACATGGGTTTTCTCTGGATATCCGGTTTCTCCCATATCAAAAAGAAGTGCAGGTTGTAGGTTAATTGGCTTCTGTAAATTGTCCCTGGCGTGATGGATGGAATTGGTATATGATATGATAGAGATAGAGAGAGTACAGAGGAGATTTACTAGAATGTTGCCTGGGTTCCAGAAACTAAGTTACAGAGAAAGGCTGAATAAGTTAGGTCTTTATTCTTTGGAGCGCAGAAGGTTAAGGGGGGACTTGCTTGAGGTCTTTAAAATGATGAAAGGGATAGACAGAGTTGACGTGGATAAGCTTTTCCCATTGAGGGTAGGAAAGATTCAAACAAGAGGGCATGACATGAGAATTAAGGGACAGAAGTTTAGGGGTAACATGAGGGGGAACTTCTTTACTCAGAGAGTGATGGCTGTGTGAAATGATCTTCCTGCAGTAGTGGTGGAGGCAGGATCGATTTTAACATTTAAAAGTAAAGTGATAGATATATGGACGGGAAGGGAATGGAGGGGTATGGTCTGAGTGCAGGTAGATGGGACTAGAGGAAAATAAATGGTCGGCACGGACTGGAAGGGCCGAGAAGGCCTGCTTCCGTGCTGTAATTGTTATATGGTTATATGGTTGGTGTGGACCTGGTGGGCGGAAGGGAATGTTTCCATATATATTTTTACATATATATCTTAATATCATTGAACCATATATGTTCAAAGGGTAAGGTTGAATCCGTCTGAAGAAGGGTTTCGGCCCTAAACGTTGCCTATTTCCTTCGCTCCATAGATGATGCCGCACCCGCTGAGTTTCTCCAGCAATTTTGTCTACCTTCGATTCTCCAACATCTGCAGTTCCTTCTTGTAAAGAGCGTACACTCACACGGAGTTTCTTTACTAAGCTTTATTGATCACATATATACTGGTGCCCTAGCTGTACATGGTCTGCACGTTTTACTAGAGGAGGAACTAGGGGATGGAGAGACATTAATATACTTGATAAGAGGGGAGTGGTTAGTAAGGCTACACAACCTATAATTAAAGGGACATGCACTAATCATCTACATCCTTCCTCTTACAAAGAAAGGAACGTGACGGCCGACCATGTCTCATGCACTAGGGCACTGGAAATGAACAGACAATAAAATAGCAGCAATCACATATAATCGCCGTAACGGTCAGGCGCCTGTACAAGACGGCCCGAGCGGGTGCGAATCCCGCTCACACCCCCTCCCCCCAAAGGAACAGGACCCGGGGAGGACACCCCGACAGGAGAGCCGCGAGGCGGGGACACGCGCGGTGACAAAGGGATGGAAGGCGAGCGACGAGGCGACGGGCGGAGGCACAGGGAGAAGGACCGGGACAGGCCGAGCAGGCGCGGGTTTAGTGACCGAAGCAGGCGGGAGAGCAGGCAGAGGGGAAGCATGGGGAACAGCAGGAGGAGGAGGAGGCTCATTCACCAGGAGGAGGTGCTGACGGGACCGACGGTAAACAGTGCCATCGAGGTTGACCAGATAGGAGCGAGGAGAAGTGGCAGTCCCGACAACAATCGCAAGGCCAGGGCGACCGGAGGTGGAACGCATGCGGACAACCTGACCAGGGGAAAGAGGAGGTAGTGCACGGCAGGACCTACCATGGGAGCGCTTCTGAATGGACTGCTTAGCAGCGATGCGCTCACGGACCATGGCAGGTTTCAATACTGCAGGGGCAAGAGTTTGCTGGGCCACCGGGATGGGAGGGCGAGTGACCCGGGACATGAGGCGCTGCGCCGGGGACCCCAAGACGCTGTCACGGGAGATGTTTCGGAGGTTGAGGAGAGCGAGGTAAATGTCAGATTTGGATGCACGGCAGCGTTCCAATAAGTCCTACGCGCTGCGAACAGCACGCTCGGCCAGGCCGTTGCTCTGGGGGTATTCAGGGCTGCTGGTGTAATGCCTGAAGTTCCAGCTGTCAGCAAAGTCCTTGAATTCCGCGCTGGTAAACTGGCTGCCGTTGTCGGACTGCAGGCTCGCTGGAGAACCAAAGGTCGCGAAATGGCGGCGCAGCTTCGCAATTACAGCAGAAGAGGAAACATAGAAACATAGAAAATAGGTGCAGGAGTAGGCCATTCGGCCCTTCGAGCCTGCACCGCCATTCAATGTGATCATGGCTGATCATCCAACTCAGTATCCCGTACCTGCCTTCTCTCCATACCCCCTGATCCCTTTAGCCACAAGTGCCACATCTTACGCCCTCTTAAATATAGCCAATGAACTGGCCTCAACTACCTTCTGTGGCAGAGAATTCCAGAGACTCACGACTCTCTGTGTAAAGAATGTTTTCCTCATTTCGGTCCTAAAGGAATTCCCCCTTATCCTTAGACTGTGACCCCTTGTTCTGGACTCCCCCAACATCGGGAACAATCTTCCAGCATCTAGCTTGTCCAACCCCTTAAGAATTTTGTAAGTTTCTATAAGATCCCCCCTCAATCTTCTAAATTCCAGCGAGTACAAGCCGAGTCTATCCAATCTTTCCTCATATGAAAGTCCTGACATCCCAGGAATCAGTCTGGTGAATCTTCTCTGTACCCCCTCTATGGCAAGGATGTATTTCCTCAGATTTGGAGACCAAAACTGTACGCAATACTCCAGGTGTGGCCTCACCAAAACCCTGTACAACTGCAGTAGAACCTCCCTGCTCCTATACTCAAATCCTTTTGCTATGAAAATAGGAGAGAGAGAACAGCTGGTCGACCTCAAACCAGTTAGAGTAGGAGTCGACAAGCACCAAGGAGTGCTTGCCGTGCCACTCAAAAATGTCTGTTGCCAGCGCCGACCATGGCAGGTCTGGTACGGGCTGCTGCAGAAGGGGCTGCCGCTGCTGCTTCGGTGCGAGACTGTTGCAGGTTGGGCAAGATGACACCCGGTCCCGAAATATGCAGCCATATCAGGCCAGTAAAACTGGCTTTGGGCGATGGAGAGAGTGGCCTCGGCCCCGGGATGGCCGCGATGAGCAGTGTCGAAATACAGTTGCCGAAGAGCCTCAGGCACCACAACCTTGTGACCCTTAACGATAACGCCATCTCGCAGCACCAGCTCGTCACGGACCAGGAAGTAAGGCACAGCCGCGGCAGGTAGGGAAGAGCGTCGTTCGGGCCAACCCCGCTGAATGACTGCAGGCAGCTGTTGGAGAGAGGCGTCAGCAGCAGTGTGTTTGACCAGGGACTGTAGCTGTTTCGAAGGCACAAAGTTGACGTTCATGACAATCATACTGGAAGCCTCGTAAGGGTGACGAGTGGTCGAAGCCAGAGGAGCCCGAGACAACGTGTCAGCAATAAACATGTCCTTGCCTTTACGGTACACCACGGAGAAGGTAAAACGTTGTAATTGAAGCATCATCCGTTGTAACCTGGAGGAGGCAGCGTGAATCGGCTTGCCGAGGTTGGTGACCAGGGACTGGTGGTCAGTTTCAATAGAAAATTCCGTGCCCAGGATGTAGTCTTTAAACTTTGAACAGGCAAACACGACAGCCAGCAGCTCCTTCTCAATCTGGGCATAGCGCTGCTCAGCTGGAGTCATCGTGCGGGACGCGAAAGACACAGGCAACTGTACCCCATCATGGATTTGCAAACAGGCAGCACCCAGCCCGAACTTGGAGGCATCGCAAGTGATGACGATCGGACGTTTCAAGTCGAAATACCTCAGCGTCGGAGTGCAGATGAGTTTAGAACACAGCACATCGAAAGCAGCCTGGTGCTGCGGGAACCAGGACCACGTAGTATCTTTCTTCACCAAGTCTCTCAAGGGAGCACTCAACTCACTCAAATCGGGGATGAACTTTCCCAGGTAATTGACCATGCCAAGGAAGCGCTGGAGGCTAGGCACATCCACAGGAGCAGGCATCTCAGAAATAGCAGCGGTCTTCTGTGGGTCGGGCTTCAGCCCGGACGCTGTGAAAACGTGTCCCACATAGGTGACCTCCGGGACGCGGAACCGGCATTTACTGGGGTTGAGCTTCAAATTCACCTCCCGAGCTCGATCCAAAACCAGTCGGAGGTTGTGGTCGTGCTGTCCTACACCTTTTCCATACACCAAGATGTCGTCGACGATGATAGCGCACGGGAGCCCCGCGAATAGCTGTTCCATCGTCCTCTGGAAAACTTCACTAGCGGAGCTGATCCCGAACGGCATGCGCAGGAATCGGAACCTCCCAAAGGGAGTGGCGAAAGTCGTCAGGTAAGATGATCGTTCATCTAACGGTATCTGCCAGAACGAGCTCTTTGCATCCAGCACTGAAAACAAAGTGGCTGGGCCGACCTGTGCAGCAACATCCTCGACAGTACGCAGTGGGCGCTTGATGGCCAAGTTCAAATCTTTAGGGTTGATGCAGATCCGCAGCTCACTTTTGTCCTTCTTGGCAGCAACAACCATGGTGGAGACCCACTGAGTTGGCTTGCTCACCTCCTTCAGAATGCCCGTAGCCACCATGTCACGAAGGGTGGACTCGATCCTGTCCTTCATCGCAAAGGAGACCCGGTGGGGGTGGTCGTACAACCGGATCCACATCAGGATTAAGAGAGATCTTATAGTTGCAGGGAAGCATCCCCAGCGAATTGTCAAACCGATCAGGGTATTCGGCTAGCGGGTCCAGAGGTCGCTGAACCAAACGGATGTCCCGGTGGAAATTGACCAACCCAAGGTCCTGGCATGCCTGAACACCAAGCAGTGGAACACATGTTTCGCCTACCAGAAAGAAAGAGAGGGGCCGAACGGTATTCAGCACTTTACAGTTCAGGGTAGCTTTCCCCACAGGATCGAGCAGACCTCCCCCATAGGCTCGAAGGACAGAGCGCTCAGTGGTAATCCGCTCATTATTCCTTATCTTTTTGAAAAGGCTTGTTGACATTACGTTTGTTGCGGCCCCAGTGTCGACTTTGGCAGAGAAAGTCGCACCATTAACAGTAACTTGCACAGTCGGGTCCGTTATCCGGGCAGGTGTCTTCCTAACTGAAAACACGCTGAGCTCACTCTGGGAAGAGTCCGAATCAGACAGTGGGAGGTTGTCAGGAGGTTGATAAGAACCAGACACAGTATCATCCCGTGCCAGGTAATTAGAGGGCTTACGCTGTTGCTGGGCAGGATTCCTGCGAAATCGACAGGCT
>OY740828.1:2918623-2941123 GCA_963514005.1 Raja brachyura | reverse complement strand
CCAACAGCCTGCTGGTGCACCAGCGCATCCACACCGGCGAGCGCCCCTACACCTGCGCCCAGTGCGGCAAGGGCTTCACCTGCTCCAGCAACCTGCTGTACCACCAGCGCATCTACACCGTGAGCGGCCCTACACCTGTGCCCAGTGTGGCAAGGGCTTCACCCAGTCCGGCAACCTGCTGTACCACCAGCGCACCCACACCTGCGAGCGCCCCTACGCCTGCGCCCAGTGCGACAAGGGCTTCACTCAGTCCAGCAACCTGCTGCTGCACCAGCGCACCCAAACCGGCGAATGTCCCTACACTTGCATCCAGTGCGGCAAGAGCTTCACCTCCTCCAGCAACCTGATGAAGCACCAGCGCACCCACACTGGCGAGCGCCCCTACACCTGCGCCCAGTGCGACAAGGGCTTCACTCAGTCCCACAACCTGCTGAAGCACCAGCGCATCCACACCGGCGAGCGCCACTACACCTGCACCCAGTGCGGCAAGGGCTTCACCCGCTCCACCAGCGGGTGCATGCCATTGACCGTCCCTTCCCCAGCCCCGTGTGTGGAGAGCGCTTTGCCATGGCCTCCTACGCCCTGTCTCACCAACGTGTGCACACAAGTGGCCAGCCCTACGACTGCCCGTACTGCGGTGAGGAGTTTGACAGCTCGCGGGGGTTGCGGCAGCACCGGCGGGCCCACGCCGGCGAGCAGCTGCTCCCACTGTGACAAGGGAGTGTGGGGGCTGCAGGAGCACCAGCGGCTACACACCAGGGAGAGACCCTTTGTGTGCGCTGAGTGTGGCAAGGGTTTCACCAGCTTGTCCAGCCTGTGGCAGCACCGGCGTACCCACAGCAGTGAGTGTCCCTTCACCTGCCCGCTCTGTGGCAAGGCCTTTGCCCGCTCCTCCTGCCTGGTGGCACACCGCCACGTGGATAGATAGGTGCTGTTTAGGTAGACACAAAATGCTGGAAGGAATGGGTAACATTTCAGGGTCGAGACTCACCTTCAGTATGGACACGAAATGTCACCCATTCCTTCTCTCCAGGGATGCTGCCTGTCCCGCTGAGTTACTCCAGCACTCTATGAATGTCACCTATTCATGTTCTCCACAGATGCTGCTTGTCCCACTGAGTTACTCCAGCACTTTGTGTTAGTCATAGAGTGATACAGTGTGGAAACAGGCACTTGTGCCCAACTTACCCACACCTACCAACATGCCCCACCTGCCTGTGTTTGGTTCATATCCCTCCAAACTTGTCCTATCCATGTAACTGTCTAACTGTTTCTTAAACGTTGGGATAGTCACAGTCTCAACTACCTCCTGTGACAGTGTGTTCCATACTCCCACCACCCTCTGTGTGAAAAAGTTACCCCTCAGTTTCCTATTAAATCTTTTCCCCTTCACCTTGAACCCATGTCCTCTGGTCCTCGATTCCCCGGGGTATGGGGAGAAGGCAGGAACGGGGTACTAATTGTGAATGATTAGCCATGATCACATTGAATGGTGGTGCTGGCTCGAAGGGCCGAATGGCCTGCTGCACCTATTGTCTCTTGTCTAATGTCTATTGTATCAGGACTAGGCGTGCATTTCACCCTACACTCGGTCCTGCAAGGCCTGCTGGATCTCCCGGTTGCCAACCATTTTAACTCCCATTCCCATTCCCACACTGATGTTTCTGTCCTGGGCCTCCTCCATTGCCAGAGTGAGGTGACACGCAAACTGGAGGAACAGCTCCTCATAGCTTACAGCCCAATGACATGAACATTGAATTCTTCATATTAAGGGAACTCTCCCCTCCTAATCAAGTCCTGGAGTCTGTCCCAACCCCATCTCTTTTTTCCAGCTTTCTCCCCCGACTCCATCAGTCCAACGAAGGGTCCAGACCCGACATGTCACCTGTCCATTCCCCTCCAAAGTGCCGATAGAACTCAGCAGGTCAGCCATCCGTAGTGGGAAACGGATGGAGAAGTGTTCCTATTACAAGCTCTCCTTGGCGCTGTCAAGAATGTGGTGTCCATTCTTGGGATGGTATGCAAGGTATTAGCTGAGCATCGACAGCCCCCCTTCCCTTCCCTCATGGGCCATGTCTTTGTCATTCCTCTGTCTTCTTCTCACCGGATGACAAGCAGAACCATCTCGGCTTAACAGTAGATGTATCTCCTTCCTTTTGGCCTTTCGTTTCTGCAGGTATTTACAGTGGAATCTAAACTACTTCCCTTAGGTCCCGATCTTCCTTTTAGTAAAGGTAGAACCTTTGACAGTTGCGATTGGTTTAGGATCTTGAATACTCTCATAGCGTAAATTTGACATGAACCGTACTTCCTTTTCTATGACGTTCCCCAGATCAGGAAGCATGGCCTCTCGATTCTCATTTGCCTCTAACAGACCAGCTTTATCTTTTCTCTAAGTCTATAAGGCAGTTTTAGAGTGATCATTTTCATATTGCTAACAACATTCATTTCTTGCATGTGGTCTAAGAGGGTAGTCATTTCTTTCATACTTCTAAGAAATATCGCAAACTCCCGCAATGCTTTCGCATCTTCTGGCTGGATAGCTGTCCAAGCATAGGCCTTCTTCATGAGGATGTCTTTGGATCATGGATGTTTAAAGGGACGTTTATGTAGTGTGTCGGCAGTGAGCGGCGACTGTGGAGGGTTCAACAGCCCCGACCACGGGTGAACAAAAGGGGAAGATGATTGAACTTTATTACCTTCCATCACAGTGAGGAATGTGGATTCCGCTGTGGTGGGTGTTTATGTTAGATTTTATTGTTGTCTTGTTGCTTTTTACTCAGTATGGCTGTATGGTAACTCAAATATCACTGTACCTTAATTGGTGCATGTGACAATAAATTCCAACTTGAACTTGATCAGCTTTTGTCTATATATTAAAAAAAGGATAATGCTGACTGATCGTGCACAATTGTCACGTCTTGATTTCAAAGACAGGACAGGGACATACAGGGACATTCTGTAGATGATTAGTGCATGTCCCTTTAATTGTAGTTACGTAGCTCTGCTAACCACTCCCCTTTTATCAAGTATATCAGTGTCTTCCCATCCCCTAGTTCCCTCTCTAGTAAACGTGCAAGACCATGTACAGCTAGGGCATCAATGTGTGTGTGATTAATAAAGCTATAGTAAAGAATTCCCTGTGTGAGTACACATTCTTTACATGGTGTCAGTGGTTTCGCTTCCTTCGTCTCCAGTATATCGGTTTTTGTTTCTTTCGCCCCAGTTACCCTTCCCTGCCTGGTCATGGCTTCCTCCTGCCGTAAACCAGACCCTCTGGTCTTTGACGCTGACATTGCTCACCGCTGGAATGTCTTCCGTCGGGACTTTGAGCATTATGTTACTATCGCACACCCAGCCGCGCCCCCAGCGATTAAAGCCTCCCTGCTTTTGAATCTGGCCGGTCCCGAGGCTCTGGAGCGCTCGGAATCACTTGTGTACGGACTGAACGATAGCGCCCAAGACCCGGTGTGCCTGATCGAGAAGTTCACCGAGATGTGCGATGTTCCAACCAACTCTATTCTGGAGCGCTTTAAGTTTTTGCTCGCCGTCAAAACCCTGGTGAGTCTGTGGACAATTTTGTTGCTGCCCTACGGCATCTCGCTAGACGGTGCAACCTGGGTGCCGCGACCCCCGATACCCTGACCCGCGATGTCTTGGTGTACGGTCTACGGGATGAAAAGCTGCGTTCAGAACTCCTGTGTAAGCCTGATCTGACTCTCCATGAGGCTCTGCACGCCTTCAGAATGGCAGAGGCTGTTTCCTCTGCTGTGCCCCCCTCTGACCATGCGGTCCGCGCGGCTACCTTCGCCGCCCGCCGTCCTGTTCACCAGGCTCGCCGTGCGGCCAGCTCTGCCTCCAGCTCCAGATCGGGGCAGCGTTGCCCGAACTGTAATTTTGAATCTCATCATTTCAATGTGTGCCCTGCGTTGGGTAAGACCTGCAATTTCTGCCAAAAGCTCAACCGTTTCTCGGCAGCCTGTCGTTCTCGAGGGAAACCTGCCCAGCAACAGCGTAAGCCATCCAATTACCTGGTACGGGATGATACCATGTCTGGTTCCTATCAGCCTGCTGACAACCTCCCACTGTCTGATTCGGGCTCTTCCCAGAGTGAGCTGAGTGTGTTTTCAGTTAGAAATGCACCTGCGCTGATAACGGACCCGACCGTACAAGCTACTGTTAATGGCACAACCTTCTCTGCCAAGGTCGATACTGGGGCCGCAACAAACGTTATGTCAACAAGCCTGTTCAAGAAGATAAGGAATAAAGAGCGGGTTACCACTGAGCGCTCTGTCCTTCGTGCCTATGGGGGAGGTCTGCTCGTTCCTGTGGGGAAAGCCACCCTCAACTGTAAAGTGTTGAAGGCCGTTCGGCCCCTCTCTTTCTTCCTGATAGACGGCGAATGTGTTCCCCTGCTCGGTGTTCAGGCATGCCAGGACCTTGGTTTGGTCAATTTGCACCGGGACATCCGCTTGGTTCAGCAACCCTTGGACCCGCTGGCCGAGTTCCCTGATCGATTTCACAACAAGCTGGGGAAGCTTCCCTGCAGCTATAAGATCTCTCTCAATCCTGACGTGGATCCAGTTATCCGCCCACCTCGCCGAGTTTCCTTCGCGATGAAGGACAGGGTCGAGTCCACCCTTCGTGATATGGTGGCTACGGGCATCCTGAAGGAGGTGAGCGAGCCAACTCAGTGGGTCTCCACCATGGTTGTTGCTGCTAAGAAGGACAAAAGTGAGCTACGGATCTGCATCAACCCTAAAGATTTGAACTTGGCCATCAAGCGCCCGCATTATCCTATGCGCACTGTTGAGGATGTTGCTGCACAAGTCGGCCCAGCCACTTTGTTCTCAGTGCTGGACGCAAAGAGTTCGTTTTGGCAGATACCGTTAGATGAACGATCATCTTACCTGACGACTTTCGCCACTCCCTTCGGGAGGTTTCGATTCCTGCGCATGCCGTTCGGGATCAGCTCCGCTAGTGAAGTTTTCCAGAGAACGATGGAACAGCTGTTCGCGGGGCTCCCATCCGCTATTATTGTCGACGACATATTGGTGTATGGAAAGGATGTCAAACAGCACGACCACAACCTCCGACTGGTTTTGGATCGAGCTCGAGAGGTGAACCTGAAGCTCAACCCCAATAAATGCCGGTTCCGCGTCCCGGAGGTCACCTATGTGGGACATGTTTTCACAGCGTCCGGGCTGAAGCCCGACCCACAGAAGACAGCCGCGATTTCTGAGATGCCTGCTCCTGAGGATGTGCCGAGCCTCCAGCGCTTCCTTGGTATGGTCAATTACCTGGGGAAGTTCACCCCCGACTTGAGTGAGTTGAGTGCTCCCCTAAGAGACTTGGTAAAAAAGATACTGCATGGTCCTGGTTCCCGCAACACCAGGCTGCTTTCGATGTGCTCAGGTCCAAGCTCATCTGCACCCCGACGCTGAAGTATTTCGACCTGAACCGACCTATCGTCATCACCTGCGATGCCTCCAAGTTCGAACTGGGTGCTGCCTGCTTGCAAATCCATGACGGGGTACAGCTGCCTGTGTCTTTCGCGTCCCGCACAATGACTCCAGCTGAGCAGCGCTATGCACAATTGAGAAAGAGCTGCTGGCTGTCGTGTTTGCCTGTTCGAAGTTTAAAGACTATATCCTGGGCACCGAATTTTCAATTGAAACTGACCACCAGCCTCTGGTCACCATCCTCAGCAAGCCGATTCATGCTGCCTCCTCCAGGCTCCAACGGATGATGCTACAGCTACAGCGCTTTACATTCTCCGTGGTGTACCGTAAAGGCAAGGACATGTTTATCGCTGACACGTTGTCTCGGGCACCTCTTGCTTCGACCACCCGTCACCCTTACGAGGCTTCCAGTATGATAGTTCTGAACGTCAACTTTGTACCCTCCAACCAGCTAAAGTCCCTGGTCAAACGCACTGCTGCTGACGCCTCTCTCCAACAGCTGGCTGCAGTCATTCAGCGGGGTTGGCCCGAATGACGTTCTTCCCTACCCGCCGCGGCAGTGCCTTACTTCCTGGTCCGTGATGAGTTGGTGCTGCGAGATGGTGTAATCTTTAAGGGTCACAAAGTTGTGGTGCCTGAGGCTCTACGGCAACTGTATTTCGACACTGCTCATCGCGGCCATCCCGGTGCCGAGGCCACTCTCTCCATCGCTCAGAGCCAGTTTTACTGGCCTGATATGGCCGCATACTTCCGAGACCGGGTGTCATCGTGCCCAACCTGCAACAGTCTTGCACCGCAACAGCAGCGGCAGCGCCTTTTGCAACAGCCCGCACCTGACCTGCCATGGTCGGCGCTGGCAACCGACATTTTTGAGTGGCACGGCAAGCACTTCTTGGTGCTTGTCGACTCCTACTCGAACTGGTTTGAGGTTGACCAGCTGTTCTCTCTCTCCTCCTCTGCTGTTATTGAGAAGCTGCGCCGCCACCTCGCCACCTTTGGGTCTCCTGCAAGCCTGCAGTCCGACAACGGCAGCCAGTTCACCAGCGCGGAGTTCAAGGACTTTGCTGACCGTTGGAACTTTCGGCATTACACCAGCAGCCCTGAATACCCTCAAAGCAACGGTCTGGCTGAGCGTGCTGTCCGCAGCGCGAAGGGCTTATTGGAGCGTTGCCGTGTTTCCAAATCTGACATCTACCTCGCTCTCCTGAACCTCCGTAACATTCCCCGAGACAACGTCCTGGGGTCCCCGGCGCAGCGTCTCATGTCCCGAGTCACGCGCCCTCCCATTCCGGTGGCCCAGCAGACCCTTACCCCCTCCGTTTTGAAGCCTGCCATGGTCCGTGAGCGCCTTGCTGATAAGCAGTCCATCCAGAAGCGCTCCCATGATAGGTCCTGCCGTGCCCTTCCTCCTCTGTCTCCAGGGCAGGTTGTCCGCATGCGTTTCACCTCCGGTCATCCCAGCCTTGCAGTTGTTGTCGGGTCTGCCGGTTCGCCTCGCTCCTATCTGGTCAACCTCGATGGCACCGTCTACCGTAGATCCCGTCAACACCTCCGCCTGTTGAATGAGCCTCCTCCTCCTCCTGCTGTCCCGCACGCTTCTCCCCTGTCTGCTGTTCCACCTGCTGCATTCCCTGCACGTGAGCCCGCTCGGCCCGTCCCTGTCCTTCTCCCTTTGCCTGTTCCCGTACCACCACCCCCTTCTCCCCCGGCGCCTAGTCGCTCACCTTCAATCCCCTTGTCGCCTCGTCCATCCCCGCCTCGCAGCGCTCCTGTCGGGGTTTCTCCTCCAGCTTCCGTCCGGCCTGTTCCTTTGGGGGGAGGGGGTGTGAGCGGGATGCGGACCCGCTCTGGCCGTCTCGTACAGGCGCCTGACCGTTATGGCGATTATGTATGATTGATGCTGTTTTTATTGTTTCTTTATGTTTCCAGTTGCCCTAGCGCATGAGACATGGTCGGCTGTCACGTTCCTTTCTTTTATAAGAGGAAGGATGTAGATGATTAGTGCATGTCCCTTTAATTGTAGTTACGTAGCTCTACTAACCACTCCCCTTTTATCAAGTATATCAGTGTCTTCCCATCCCCTAGTTCCCTCTCTAGTAAACGTGCAAGACCATGTACAGCTAGGGCATCAATGTGTGTGTAGTTAATAAAGCTATAGTAAAGAATTCCCTGTGTGAGTGCACATTCTTTACACATTCCCTGAGGGATTCGGGTGGCTGGAAGAGGTTTTGTCTGTGTTTTTCCCCTCAGTTGTTGTTCGGGGAGGAAGGCGGCGGCACTCGGCCCGTCGGGGCTAGGATGCGTGGGAGGAAGGCTGAGCTTGGATTGAGGCTTGGAAGGATGAGCTCGCCTCCCCTGCCCCGAGCCGCATCCGGTCCACCACGGAGGGGGAAGCGAGCAAACTCCACACGGACAGCGCCGGTGGTAGCCCTGACCGGAGACAGGCCCTTCGGCCCCTCTCGTCCGTGCTACAGTGTGTTTTCTGCAACACAATCTTGCACTGATCTACACTGGATATTGCATTTATTGCGTTTATCATCACTGTATGTACACTGTTTGCTCTGGGGGCTGCGTGTGTACGGGCGATTTCATCGCCTCCCGATCTATGTGCAGGACAACAAACTAATGAAAGATCTGGAACACAGGTCCCACATGCCCACGTCTGGCCCCAAACTCACTCTGCCTTTCCCACTCATGCATTTAGAAAGGAGATGAGGAATTTTTAACCGGAGGGTGGTGAATCTGTGGAATTCATTGCCACAGAGGGTGGTGGAGGCCAAGTCACTGCGTATTATTTGGATTTCATAGAAACTGCGCGGAAACAGGCCCTTCGGCCCACTAAGTCATCGCCGACCAGTGATCACCCCGTACGCTAGCTCCATCCTACACACATTAGGGACAATTTTACAGAAGCCAATTGACCTACAAACCAGCAGGTCCTAGGAATGTGGAAGGAAACCGGAGCACCCAGAGAAAACCCATGCAGGTCACAGGGAGAACGTGCAAACTCCGTACAGACAGCTCACGTATTTAGAGGAACCCGGGTCTCTGGCGTTGTGAGGCAGCAACTCTACCGCCGCACCACTGTGTATTTTTGCTATCGATCATTTCATTTATTAGTCACATCAGCAGAGTTGTGCACAAATGGTTCACACTAATAATGTCAATCTGAGGGGCAACTTTTCCACTCAGGGTGGTGGGTGTATGGAATGAGCTGCCGGAGGAGGTACTTGAGGCAGGGACTATCACAATGTTTAAGAGACACTTTGATAGGACAGGTTTGGAGGGAAATGAGCGAAATGCGGGCAGTTGGGACTAGTGTAGATGGGGCATGTTGGTCTGGGTGGGACTAGTGTAGATGGGGCATGTTGGGCGGGGTGAGACTAGTGTAGATGGGGCATGTTGGTCGGGGTGGGACTAGTGTAGATGGGGCATGTTGGTCGCGGTGGGACTAGTGTAGATGGGGCATGTTGGTCGCGGTGGGACTAGTGTAGATGGGGCATGTTGGGCGGGGTGGGGCTAGTGTCCATGGGGCATATTGATCTGGGTGGGACTAGTTTAGATGGGGCATGTTGGTCTGGGTGGGACTAGTGTAGATGGGGCATGTTGGGCGGGGTGAGACTAGTGTCCATGGGGCATATTGATCTGGGTGGGACTAGTTTAGATGGGGCATGTTGGTCGGGGTGGGACTAGTGTAGATGGGGCATGTTGGTCTGGGTGGGGCTAGTGTAGATGGGGCATGTTGGTCGGGGTGGGGCTAGTGTAGATGGGGCATGTTGGTCGGGGTGGGACTAGTGTAGATGGGGCATGTTGGTCGCGGTGGGACTAGTGTAGATGGGGCATGTTGGGCGGGGTGGGACTAGTGTAGTGTGAGGTGTGAGTGTGGCAGTGCATAACAGCAGCGGCTTGACTACAGCCGTCAGCCTTTTTTTAATTTTTGTCTTGTTAAATGTATGTCTTAAGCTAGTTTCTATTATTTTTTTAGCTGTGTATCTGTGGCGGGTCTCCGATGTCGTTGGGCCTAACATCGAGGAGCTGGCCTTCTTCGGAGCGGGAAGAGCTGTGGTGGCGCACGGCTGCGACCCGACTTCGGAGCTTTGGAGGTTCCGGCCGCAGACCCGGTGCACAGGAGCATCGGGAGCTCGCAGGTCCCTGGTGGGAGACTGCTTTTCGGAGCACCCGCAACGGCAACTTCTCCCGCTGGAATCGCGGGGTTTAAGGGACACGGTGCCGGAACCTAACATCGCCTGGTGTAGCTTAAACGGCCGCGGGACTTGCCATCGTCCGCCAGGGGCTTAATTTCGGAGCCCCTGTTTGCCTCGACGCTGCAGTTGGACTGCTGGGCCGCGGGAGAAGAACAAAGGGAAGATATAAGACTTTGCCTTCCATCACAGTGAGGAGGTGTTCGAGACCCACGATCATGGATGTTTATGTAAACTGTGTTAAGTGTGGGTCTTGCGTCTTTTTGTAATGTAAAAACTGTAGAAAATGCAATTTCGTTCAAACCAAGCTGTTTGAATGACTATAAAAGACATTCAATTCTATTCTATTCTATTCTAGGGTAGGTGGGGCATATTCCCTTGGATATTGAGGGAAGTTAGTGTAGAAATAGCAGGGGCTATGACAGAAATATTTCAAATGTCATTAGATACGGGAATGGTGCTGGAGGATTGGCGTACTGCGCATGTTGTTCCATTGTTTAAAAAGGGTTCTAAGAGTAAAACTAGCAATTGTAAACCTGTTAGTATGGCGTCAGTGGTGGGCAAATTAATGGAAAGGATACTTAGAGATGATTTATATAAACAGCTGGATAAACAGGGTCTGATTAGGAACAGTCAACATGGATTTGTGCCTGGAAGGTCATGTTTGACTAATCTTCTTGAATGTTTTGAAGAGGTTATGAGGGAAATTGATGAGGGTAAAGCAGTGGATGTTGTCTATATGGATTTCAGTCAGACCTTTGACAATATTCCACATGGAAGGTTGGTTAAGAAGGTTCAATTGTTGGGTATTAATGGTGGAGTAGCAAGATGGATTCAACAGTAGCTGAATGGGAGGTCCCAGAGAGCAATGGTGGATGGCTGTTTGTCAGGTTGGAGGCCAGTGGCTAGTGGGGTGCCTCAGGGATCTGTGTGTGGTCCACTGTTGTCTGTCATGTACATCAATTATCTGGATGATGGTGTTGTAAATTGGATTAGTAAGTATGCAGTTGATACAGGTCAGGCACGTGCCGTGAGTAATTACTCAGGGTAGACAGTCAGTCGGCCTAAAAAAATTAAACCCCGCATGCGCAGATTGTTCTCTCCGTTAAAAAAAAATAAAATAAAAACAGTGACCATTCAATTTGCCCGAGGCTTCCTAGTCTCCTTTATTCTGAATTACTATTACTGCATGGGTGGCAGGGGGGGGGGGGGGGGGGGGGGGCGGAAGGATGATGGAAGATGGAGAGATGGAGCGAGATTGTGAAAAACGGGAGTACAGGGAATAGTTGAATCAGTTTTCATCTTATTGGATGACAACACTTGTTCAATGGACCAATTGGGGGAACAGTTCCTTTCACAGCGTGTGCAGAGTCTGTGCCAGGGGTAAAGCTGTGAGGAGGGCACGAGTGTTGAGAAGGAGGGTGTCGGGGATACTGCCAGTAACTCACTCACTCACCGCTAACGCAGCTCTCCGGGCGCGAAGCCACGCACTGTAGCTGGGGATAGAAGCAGTTCGGGGAGCTGCGAGCGGCCACTGAGACCCGACAAAAGAACTGGCCGCAACTTCAGCGCCTTCTGCCAGCCCGCTCACCTGTGGCAGTGCTCTCCGTAGGAACATCTGTCACCTGCCGTTCGCCGACTTCGCTCATGTCAGCGGCTTCCTGCAAATCATTAAATTCCCACAGCCGAGTTACCTCAATCACGCTGTCGGAATTTAAGGACATGAGTGAGGCCAGCGAGCGGCAGGAGAGTGGTTTTTAGACGGAGAGCTGCCAGAGGTGAGCGGGGACCGGCAGAAGGAGCTAAGATGGCGGCTGGTTGGCCCGGCGGCCGCTCAGCCACCCGAGCTACTTCTCAACCCCCCCCCCCCCCCCCCCCCCCGGCCTCAATGCGGTGGCATTCCATGCCTCCGTGCAAGGAGCGTCGCAAGTGGCATTATCCCAATCCCCTCCTTCATAACATTCGTGCCATCCCCGCAACTTTACCCCGGGCCAGACTCCCCAAACGCTTGGAAAGGAGCTCTCCTCCCACCCCCACACCCCGGGAAATACGGTATTTAAAAACATCACCAAGAAATGTAATGACCACATCATTGGTACACGACAAACCATATTTGAAAACCCCGCCAAGAAACTTGCGCTGCACATGCGCAGTAGACTGTTGCGCATGCGCAGTGCTGCAAAGGCACAATTTCAGCTGCCTACAGCCCCAATTGAAACTGACGGCTTCAGACGGAGCTGACGGCACGTGGGCTGCACAGACCTTCCCGTGTTGCGGATGAAAGGCACGGAGAGTTATGCCTACCTAAGAGATCGATCTATTACATAGGCATAATTCTCCCATGCCTTTACTATTTATATTTAGTAATTATTATGTTATAATTTTAGTCAGGGTAGGCAGTGCCTACCTTGCCTACCCTGACGGCACGTGCCTGATACAGGTGGTGTTGTGGATAATTGTCGATTTTCAAAGTCTACAGAGAGATTTAGACCAGTTTGAAGCGTGGGCTGAAGATGGCAGATGGAGTTTAATGCTGATAACTTTGAGGACAAATCAAAATAGGACGTACATGGTAAATGGTAGCGAATTGAGGAATGCAGCTGAATAGAGGGATCTAGGAATAACTGCATAGTTCGCTGAAGGTGGAATCTCATGTTGATAGGGTAGTAAGTAAAGCTTTTGGAGTGTTGGGCTTTATAAATCAGAGCATTGTGTATAGAAGTTGGGATGCAATGTTACAATTATACAGGACATTGGTGAGGCTAATTCTTGAGTATGGTGTACAATTTTGGTTGCCAAATTATTGGAAAGATGTCAACAAAGTGGAGAGAGTACAGAGGAGATTTACTGGAATGTTGCCTGGGTTTCAGCAACTAAGCTACAGAGAAAGGTTGAACAAGTTAGGTCTTTATTCTTTGGAGCGCAGAAGGTTAAAGGAGGACTTGATAGAGATCTCTAAAATGATGAGAGGGATATACAGAGTTGACGTGGTTAAGCTCTTTCCATTGAGAGTGGGGAATATTCAAACAAGAGGATATGATTTGAGAATTAAGGGACAAAGGTATAGGGGTAACATGAGAGGGAACTTCTTTACTCAGAAAGTGGTTGCTGTGTGGCATGAGCTTCCAGTGAAAGTGGTGGAGGCTGGTTCGATTTTATCATTTAAAATTAACTTGGATAGGTTTATGGATGGGAAAGGAATGGAGGGTTATGGTCTGAGTGCAGGTAGATGGGACTAGGTGAGAGTAAGTATTCGGCACGGACTAGAAGGGCCGTGATAGCCTGTTTCCGTGCTGTTATTGTTATATGGTTATATATGGTATGTGTCTCTCTATCAGTGCTGCAACACAATGTGTCATTTCATCAGGACTATCCCACAGTGTGTCATTCCATAGGTACTAGCACAAAGTGTCATTATTTCACAGTTGCCCGACAGTATGTCATTACATCAGCACTACCCACACTGTCACTCGATCACGACAACCCCACAGTGTGTCATTACAATAGAACGGTATGTCACTCCATCAGTACTATTTCACAGTGTCGTTCCAGCAGTGCTGCCCCACAGTGTAACGTCCATCAGTACTACCCCAGTACTACCCCACATAATGTCAGTCCATCTGTACTACCCCAATGTTTCATTCCATCAGTACAACCCACAATTGTCACATCATCAGTGCTACCCCATATTTTACCACTTCATCTGTACTATCCACACTGCGTTTCACTCCATCAGTCCTGCTCCAATGTGTCCCTCCATCAGTACCACCACAGTGTGTCACTCAATCAGCACCACCACAGTGTGTCACTCCATCAGTCCTACTCCAGTGTGTCCCTCCATCAGTACCACCACAGAGTGTCCCTCCATCAGTATCACCACAGTGTGTCACTCCATCAGTACCACCACAGTGATTCCCTCCATCAGTACCACCACAGTGTGTCCCTCCATCAGTACCAACACAATGTGTCACTCCATCAGTACCACCATCGCCCGGCGCGGCATTAAACCCTTTACATCGCCCGGCACGGAACTTGGCATCGCCCGCTGGGGGCTCCAACATCAAGACCCTATGTAGGATAGTACATCGCCCGGCGCAGCCTTAATGGCCGCGGTGACTTGTCATCGCCCGCCGGGGGCTTTAACATCGGGAGAAGAATGGAAAACTGGGGAGAGACAACCACGTTTCCTCCATCACAGTGATGAGGAGATTCACTATGATGGATGTTTGTGTAAATTGTGTTAATTGTGTGTCTTCGTTTGCTTTTTCTTGTTGTATGACTGTAGAAATCAAATTTCGTTTGAACTTCATGGGGTTCCAATGACAATAAACAGTATTGTATTGTATTGTACAGTGTGTAACTCCATCAGTACCACCACAGCGTGTCACTCCATCAGTACCACCACAGTGTGTCCCTCCATCAGTTCCACAACAGTGTGCCCCCCCATCAGTACCACCACAGTGTGTCCCTCCATCAGTGCCACCACAGTGTGTCCCTCCATCAGTACCACCACAGTGTTTCCCTCCATCAGTGCCACCACAGTATGTCCCTCCATCAGTACCACCACAGTGTGTCCCTCCATCAGTGCCACCAGTGTGTCACTTCATCAGTACCACCACAGTTTGTCCCTCCATCAGTACCACCACAGTGTGTCCCTCCATCAGTACCACCACAGTGTGTCACTCCATCAGTATCACCACAGCGTCAGTGCTGCCCCATTTTTATCCCTCCATCAGTACTATCCCACTGTGTGTCGCTCCATCAGAGGGAGGGCAGCCCGGAGAGGGGGAATAGAGAGCGTAGGAGATAGAGTAACAGTTCAGATAGAGTTAAAGCAGTGCGGATGAAGGGAGAGGGAAAGAGAGGAGGGAGAGATGCTGCATCATTCGCCGTTTTATTTATGTTTAGAACAATCTGAGGCGGCAATGATTTTGTTCTCTGAGTTTCGTGAGTCTTTTGGTCGTTCCTCCTCGGAGGTGATGAAGGCAGCGAATGTTATTGTGCCATGGTGTAGTCAGATCTATTCCAGGCAAGCAGGGAGTGAATGGTTACCGGGATCAGCGGGAGGATGGGCTTGGGGTCACAGTCAGTCGGTCAAGGAGCGATCATATTGAGTGGTGGAGGGGGGGTGTATTTTAGTCTGAGGTGATGTGTTGAACTATTTCCTCAACCTATGGACAAAGGTCGCCCAGTCCAGTCCACCTTCAAACTGGGCATCAGAAGCCCTGAGTGGGTCCGTGGAAATTGCATTGCCTTGCTGAGTGAAACGGGCTGAAGGAAATCAGGCAAACAACGTGAGGTGGAGAGTTGGATCAGATGGAGTTTGAAACAATATCCCCTTTGCTGGAACAATGCCGCCGCTCCCAATTTCCATCCCGCTGTATCTATCGCCACAATTCCCAGTCTTTGGGGTGTCTCTATCAATTCCCTGAATACATCACAGCTTATCTGTCTCAGCAGGGATTTCACTCGGCTAATGTCATCTGTTTGCGAACCATTTCAAAATCTCTATTTTTAAACTCTGTTGAAACTTCACTGTCCCGGTGGAGCCGGAAAATGGTATAAAATCGCCAGGAATGTTCTGTCCTAGCACGTCGCTGGGCAGAGAAAATGGGGGGAAGGCTGCAGGAATATGACAACGTGCAGAAAATTCTCTACGTGATCATTGCTGGCGTTGGAATCCCTGGTAAGTGAGTGAGCAGAACAATTCAAGTTGTAGTGCTCCGTGTGAGTGTGAACGGATGGTGACTTGATTCTGATCATGTTACAAGTTCCCAACTGCTAATCGTTGCAGTAGAATATATGAAGAATATCAATCCTCTCAGTGAAATAATATTTAATTAACTCTGTGATTAATAGGTGAAACTAATCCTCTTTTTCTCTCACTGCCGGCCGGGAGCCACTAGAATGTTGTTCTTGCCTTCAGTGGCACCTTGCCCAGAGTTGTCCCAGTGCTCGGGACAGGCAGGCAGGCAGCTCTCCGGGACGGTGACTGGGAGAGAGGCGTTCACATTGTGAAGTTCACTGTGTCTGAGTTATTGATCAGAGTGAACGCCCGCTCCTGAGGACACTGTATCTCACTGTGGAGTGTTTCACAGTCGGATTCCACCCACAGCCTGTTGGTCAATAATTGGATCGATCTCCTGAACCAGTGGCCGCGGATCCAACGGCGTGTGTGTGTGTGTGTGTGTGTGTGTGTGTGTGTGTGTTGTTACTGAACTGAACGCACTGTGGAATGAATCCATTAACGGAGCCACTCTGCTGCCGGATTCCATGTTGTCCCCGCCTTCCCTTTGGAAGCCTCCTCATTCCCATCAGATGCCGAGTTCCCGGAGCCCTGGTTAGACACGTGGCCGGTCACGGTTAGGTCTGTGAAACCGGCCCTACAGGGACTGTGAGCAGCAGGGTTAAATACCGAAATGACCATTGCGCCTATTGCTGCTCGTTTCCTCCACGCCCTTTACCCCTCCCGCCCGTCGCCTTATCGCCTCTCCCCTGAAGCAGGCAGGCATGTCGGGCACAGTCGGAGCCGGCTCTGACATTGTTAAACTTGCAGCAGCCGCGCACCGACTCCAACACTCCTGATCTTGAGCTGAAAGTCGAGCCGGTGTACAGTCAGCCCAGGAGAACTAATTCAATAATGCCCATTGTCCGTTCACTTGTCTTTTTGCAGTGAATTTATTAGCGATTGTGATCCTGTCCCGGGGAAAGTGCGGCCTCTCCACCTGCACCACTCGCTACCTGGTGGCCATGGCAGCGGCCGATCTACTGGTCCCGATCACCGAGGTCGTTTTGCGTCGGCTCCGATTTCATTACTTTGATTGGAGTTTCCTGACCGTCACCCCTGTGTGCAGTGTTAACGAAGTACTGGCGTTTGCAGCGACAGACTGTTCTGTCTGGTTCACCGTCACTTTCACCTTTGATCGGTTTGTCGCCATTTGTAGCCAGAAGCTGAAAAGTAAATATTGCACCGGGAAAACTGCGGCTGTGGTTCTGGCAACAGCCGGCGTTCTGCTCTGTCTGAAAAACCTTCCCCGCAACTTCACAAAGGAACCCGCGACATTCATCGGCAATATCCCGTATGGCTGTGCCTGGGTGCCCAGTTATTTCACTGACCCCGGATGGGTGGCATTTGACTGGATCAACACGGTTATAACTCCGCTCCTCCCTTTCGCTGTAATCCTGCTGCTCAACGCTCTGACAGTCCGCCACATTTTAGTGGCCAGTCGGGTCCGTAAGAGGCTGAGGGGTGAGAGCAAGGGGGAGAACCGCAGTGACCCGGAGATGGAGAGCAGGAGGAGGTCAGTGGTTTTACTCTTCACCATCTCCGGCAGCTTCATCCTCCTGTGGCTGACGAATGTTGTAGAATTCCTCTATTATCAGATCAGAGGAATTGCAACTGTTCGGAGTGAATCTCAAATAATCTTTAACTTCGTCGGTTATTTGCTGAGGAATCTCAGCTGCTGCACCAACACATTCATTTACGCGGTGACCCAGTCTAAGTTCAGGGAGCAGGTGATGAGCGCGATGAAATATCCGCTCACCTCAATGCTGAGGCTCATTAAGAAATCCGCGCCCTGAGCGCATTCATCCCAGAGGCGGCCACAGTCTGTCCGCTCCGGGCTCCGGCTCCTGACATTCACCGCCGGTTCTTTAAGGCGTCAGTCCCGGGATCTCCAGTCCGTCACAGCGAAACCTCAGCAGGGGGGACCAGTCTGGGGTAAACGCAGCCCTGGAATAACCATCCACAGAATGATTGTCCAATCTCGTACTGGTGACTGGTCGTCTTACCGCAGGGTCCACTGTCCCATCTTATGGAGTCAGAGAGTCATGGACTCAGGCAGCAGGGAACAATCTTCCGTCCCAACTCGTCCACTTCAATTCAACATGGCCCTTTGATCTCCGTGCCACTTGCCCGTGTTTGTCCAACATGCATCGCAACCTGTACCTGTCTAAATGTATCTGAAACGTTGTAAGAACACATGGCTCTGCCAGCTGGTTCTATATACCCCCACCCTGTGTGTAGGGGGGGGGGGATTAGTGCTGTATGGTGCTATATTTGTACCCTGTACGTCACGGAGAGCGTCAGAGACACAAAGTAAACCAGCTCGCAGTTCAGTGGCGTTTTTGCCTAAACCAGTCGGTTTATTAAAGGCCTTATCGGCGCCCATCGGTAAACACAAAAGGGACCCCCCCCCGCGCGGTCCGCTCTCCCCACTTTCTCTCCCCCTCGCTCTCCCCATCTCTCTCCCCCCTTATCTCCCCTTTCTCTCTGCCCCCACTCTCCCCCCTCACTCATCACTCTCTCCCCCTCACAGGTTTCTGTCCCTCACTCTCTCCTCTCTATCCATCTTCTCCCTCACCCCCTCGCCTCCCTCTCTCACGCCCCTCTCTCTCCCCCTCTCATTATCCCCATCTCTCTCACCCTTTTTTCCATTTTCCCACGATATCTCTCCCCCTCAACCTACCCTCCCCCTCTCTCTTCCCCCTTGCTATTTCCCCCTCCTCTCTCTCTATCTCACTCTCCCCACTCTCTCTTACCTGCCTCCCCTCTCGCTCCCCCTCTATCGTTCCCCCTTCCCCTCCGCCCCCCCTCTCTCTCCCGCTCTCTTCCCCATTTGCACCACACTCTCTCTCTCTTCCGGGGTGCGGAACTTCTCACGTTGCAGCGGCCTCTACAGCCTGTCCATCTTTTTTTTTTGTTGTTTAGTTAAATGTAGTTGTTCGTGTTTTTTTTGTACTGTGTCTAACTGTGTATATGTGGGGGTGGGGGTGGGGGAACATTTAAAATATCTTCCCTGCACGGGAGGCCCGACGTTATCCCTGTCGAGTCTCCGGTGTCGTTGGGGCCTCGCACCGTGGAGCGGCCTCCGACCGGGACGACCTGGGGGCTCCATTCACGGAGCCTGCGGAGCTGTGGACTTACCATCGTGGGGCTGGCCGCCATCGGAGCGTGGGGAGCGGTGGTGGCTCGCTGCTGCAGCCCGACTCCGGGGTTCCAGCTCCAGTTCCAGCTGCGGCCCGACTCCGGAGCTCCAGCTCCAGCTCCAGCTGCGGCCCGACTCCGAAGCTCCAGCTCCAGCTCCAGCTCCAGCTGCGGCGCGATACCGGGGCTCCAGGTCCAGCTCCAGCTGCGGCCGACTCCTGAGCTCCAGCTCCAGTTCCAGCTGCGGCCCGACTGCGGAACTCCAGCTCCAACTCCAGCTGCGGCCCGACTCCGGAGCTCCAGCTCCAGTTTCAGCTGCGGCCCGACGCCGGGGCTCCAGCTCCAGCTCCAGCTGCGGCCCGACTCCAGAGCTCCAGCAACAGCTCCAGCTGCGGCCCGACTCCGGAGCTGCAGCTCCAGCTCAAGCTGCGGCCCGACTCCGGAGCTCCAGCTCCAGCTCCAGCTGCTGCCCGACTCCGGAGCTCCAGCTCCAGCTCCAGCTCCAGCTGCGGCCCGACTCCGGGGCTCCTGCTGCAGCTCCAGTTCCAGCTGCGGCCTGACTCCGGAGCTCCAGCTCCAACTCCAGCTCCTGCCCGACTCCGGAGCTCCAGCTCTAGCTCCAGCTGCAGATTACTGCCGGTGGACTGTCGGGATATCGGGAGCTCGCGGGTCCGGGTGAGAGTCCGCTCTCCGGAGCTCCCGCAACGTAACTTCTCCAGTCCGTGTCGCGGGTTTGGAGCGACCCGGAGCGGGGCCGTACATCGCCCGGCACGGCTTTAATGTCCGTGGGACATTCCAGCGCCCGCCGGGGGCTCCAACTTTGTGACTTTTCAGCCTACAGCGGGGCCGTACATCGCCCGGTGCGGCCTCAATGGCCGTGGGACTTAACACCGTGGGAGCTTCGACATTGGGAGAGAAATGGTGCGGTGGAGAGAGAAGAACTTTGCCTTCCATCACAGTGAGGAGGAGATTCACTGTGATGGATGTTTGTGTGAATTGCATTGTTTGTGTGTTTTTTTAATGAATTGTTCTGTTTGTATGGCTGTAGAAACGGAGTTTCGTTCGAGCCTCACTGAGGTTCGAATGACAAGTAATAAAATCTAATCTAATTTAATCTTCCGTCTATTTCCCACTCACTCACCACTCGCTACCCCGCCCCCCCCCCCCCCCGCCCTCTCTCCTCTCTATCTCTCACTTTCCACCAGTTCACCCTCTCTCTCCCCGCCACCTCTATCTCCCATTCATCCTATTCCAACTCTTTCTACCCCCTCGCCCTCTCCGCCCACATTCTCTCCCCTCTCGCTTTCCCCCTCTCGCTCTCCCCCCTCTCGCTCTCCCCCCGCATACCTCCCGCTCTCTCGACCCTCTCTCCCTCACTCTCTCCCCACCCCTCCCCCCTCTCTCTCCCCACCCCTCTCGCCCCTCTTTCTCTTGCCATCTCCCCCGACTCTCTATCTCCCCCCCCCCCCTCTCCCTCATGTCTCTCCATCGCCAAGTCGCACGGGCCCTTTAAATCGCCAAGTGGGACAGGTCCCATGTATCTCTCTACTTCCCTCATTCCTCCCGTCGCCCCATCTCTCTCTCCTCTATTTGGACTAAATTCAAATAAAAACTAAACTCTTGCCCCTCTCTCTACCCCCTGTTTCCTCTCTCTCTCTCTCTCTCTCTCTCTCTCACCCACCTCTCTCTCCCCCTCTTAATCTCCACCAACACTTTATAATAATAATACATTTACACAAATAAACTATACTGATATTTGATTATCTTCTTCCGCTCTCGTTTCCATCCTATTTCACTCTCTATCCATTCCCTCCCTCCTTTCGCACCCCCTATATCTCTCTACCCCCTCTCTCTCTATTCCCTCTCTCCCCCTCTCTCTCCGGACCCCACTCTTTCCCCCCTCTCTCCCCCTTCTCCCCATTCTGTCTCACCCCCTCTCCATCTGCACTATCCCCCTCCCCTTTCTGTCTCCCTCTCTACTCTCTCTCCCTCCCGCTGCCCATTCTCTCTACGTCTAGCCCTCCCCTCTCTCTCCCCCTCTCTGTCCCATCTGTCCCTCATCACTCTCTATACACTCTCTCCTCCCCCCCACGCCCCCTCTTCTCACCCTCTATCCCCTCCGTTACTCCCTCCCCTCTCTCTCCCCACCCTCTGCCCACGCGCTGTCTCTCCCTTCCCCCCGTTTCTGTACCCAGCCCGAGCGCTCTCTCTATCTCCTCCTCCCCATCTTACTACCCCCCGAATATTTTTCAGACTCCCACCTCTCTCTCCCCCTCTCTCTCTACGGACTCTCTCCCAACCACATCCATCTCTCACCTCTCCCTCTCCCCCCACTCTTTCCATCCGTTCTCTCCCTCTCTCTCCCCTCTTTCCTCTCCATATCTCCCCGACTCTCCCTCCCCCCTCTGCAATCTCTATCTCCCCCTCCCACCCCCCCATCTCCTCCCTCTCTTCTTTTCTCTCACTCTCTCCACTCACTCTCTCCACTCACTCTCTCCCCTTTCTCTCCCATATCTCTCGCCCTCTCGTTCCGCCCTCTCTCTTCTCCCTCTCTCCCACACTTCCTCACACTGTCCCTCTCCCCTCTCTCACCACATTCTCACCCCACCCTCTCTCCTCCTCACTCTCTTCTCCCTCTCCGTCTCCCTCTCTCTCGCCACCCTCTCCCACGCGCTCCCTCCACCCTTCCCCCTCTCTCTACCACTATTTCCCCCTCCAAGTCTCCCCCCTCTTACTGCCGCTCTCTCTCCCGCCAACCCTCTCTCCGCCCCCTCACCCGCACTCGTTCTTCCCCTCTCTCCCTCCTTTCACTCTCTCTCCATTCTCACGGCATACTAACCCCCACTCTGTCTCTCTCCCTCTCTCCAATCGCTCTCTCCCCGCTCTCAACCGTTCTCTCATGCTGCACCACTCACCACCCTCGCCTCAATCTCGCTCCCCCTCTACCTCTCACCCACTGTCCTCCGTCCTCTCCCTTCGCCCTGTACCTCTCCTCTCTTTCGATCACTCTCCCCTCTCCCTCCCCTCTCCCCTCTCACTCCCCTCTCCCCTCTTCCCCCCTCTTTCTACCCTCTCTCACTGCGTCAACACTCTCTCCCCCGCTCCCTTTCCCCCCCTGTCCCCGCTCTGCTCTCCCGCTCTCGATCCCCCTTCCTCTTGTCTCCTCCTCTCTCTCACTCTCTCTAACCCCTCTCTCTCCCTCCCGTCTCCCTCCCCGCCGTCTCCTGCTCTCTCTCCTTTCTCCCCATCTCTCCCTCCTTTTATCTCTCCATCTCCCCTTCCCCTCCTCTCTCCCGGCCTCTCTCCCTATCCCTCCTCCCTACCCATCTCTCTCTCCTCTATTTTTTTATTAAATCAACGAAACCATGTTCGAATGAAGACTAACTCACCCCTCTCTCTCTCTCTCTCTCTACCCCCCCTCTCTCTCTCTCTCTCTCTCTCACCCCTTTCTCCCCCTCGCCAATTTATAATACTAAATTTAGAATAATAATACTTCATGTTCCTCGCCCCTCTCGCTCTCTCTATCCTATCTCCTCTCCCTCGCATCTCTTCCTCCCGACTCCTCGCTCTCTCCCTCTTCTCTCCCTGCTCTTATTCCCTCTTCTCTCTCCGAACGTTCCCTCTACGCTCCCCTCCCCCTCCCCTCTCTCCTCACTTTCTCCCCTCTCTCCCGTCTCTGTCTTTCTCTCTCCGCCTCTCTCTCCCTCTATCTCTCCCTCTACGCCCCTTCCCCCTCCTCTCGCCTCTCTCTCCCTACATTCTTCCTCGCCTTTCTCTCTCCACACCTCATCCCCTCTTCCAATCTCCCCTCTTCCCCCTCTGTCACTGACTCTCTCCCACCTCTCTCTCTCCGTTTCCGACCGACCTATTTTACCCCTCTCTATCTACCCGTCTCTCTCCGCCCTCTCTC
>OY740828.1:2809933-2918423 GCA_963514005.1 Raja brachyura | reverse complement strand
GAAAGTTCACTGAAATGTGCGACGTTCCCACAAACTCTATTCTGGAGCGTTTTAAGTTCTTTGGACGTCGTCAGAGCCCGGTGAGTCTGTCGGTATTTTTTATGCTGCCCTACGGCATCTAGCTAGACGATGCCACCTGGGTGACGCGACCCCAGATACCCTGACCAGAGATGTCTTGGTGTACGGTCTACGGAATGAGAAGCTGCGGAGTCGGAGCTCCTGTGTAAGCCGGACCAGACCCTCCACGATGCTCTGCATGCCTCCAGAATGGCGGAGGCTGTCACCTCTGCTGCGCCCCCCTCTGATCATGAGGTTCGGTCAGCTACCGTCGCCACCCGCCGTCCTGCTCAGCAAGCTCGCCGTGGGGCCAGCTCTGGCTCCAGCTCTAAGTCAGAACAGCGCTGCCCGAACTGTAATTTTGTGGCTCATCGTTACAATGTGTGCCCTGCGTTGGGAAAGACATGTAATTTCTGCAACAAACTCAACCATTTCTCAGCAGCCTGTCGATTTCGCAGGAATCCTGCCCAGCAACAGCGTAAGCCCTCTAATTACCTGGCACGGGATGATACTGTGTCTGGTTCTTATCAACCTCCTGACAACCTCCCACTGTCTGATTCGGACTCTTCCCAGAGTGAGCTCAGCGTGTTTTCAGTTAGGAAGACACCTGCCCGGATAACGGACCCGACTGTGCAAGTTACTGTTAATGGTGCGACTTTTCTCTGCCAAGGTCGACACTGGGGCCGCGATGAATGTAATGTCAACAAGCCTTTTCAAAAAGATAAGGAATAATGAGCGGATTACCACTGAGCGCTCTGTCCTTCGAGCCTATGGGGGAGGTCTGCTCGTCCCTGTGGGGAAAGCTACCCTGAACTGTAAAGTGCTGAATACCGTTCGGCCCCTCTCTTTCTTTCTGGTAGGCGAAAAATGTGTTCCACTGCTTGGTGTTCAGGCATGCCAGGACCTTGGGTTGGTCAATTTCCACCGGGACATCCGTTTGGTTCAGCGACCTCTGGACCCGCTAGCCGAATACCCTGATCGGTTTGACAATTCGCTGGGGATGCTTCCCTGCAACTATAAGATCTCTCTTAATCCTGATGTGGATCCGGTTGTGCGACCACCCCACCGGGTCTCCTTTGCGATGAAGGACAGGGTCGAGTCCACCCTTCGTGACATGGTGGCTACGGGCATTCTGAAGGAGGTGAGCAAGCCAACTCAGTGGGTCTCCACCATGGTTGTTGCTGCCAAGAAGGACAAAAGTGAGCTGCGGATCTGCATCAACCTAAAGATTTGAACTTGGCCATCAAGCGCCCACTGCGTACTGTCGAGGATGTTGCTGCACAGGTCGGCCCAGCCACTTTGTTTTCAGTGCTGGATGCAAAGAGCTCGTTCTGGCAGATACCGTTAGATGAACGATCATCTTACCTGACGACTTTCGCCACTCCCTTTGGGAGGTTCCGATTCCTGCGCATGCCGTTCGGGATCAGCTCCGCTAGTGAAGTTTTCCAGAGGACGATGGAACAGCTATTCGCGGGGCTCCCGTGCGCTATCATCGTCGACGACATCTTGGTGTATGGAAAAGGTGTAGGACAGCACGACCACAACCTCCGACTGGTTTTGGATCGAGCTCGGGAGGTGAATTTGAAGCTCAACCCCAGTAAATGCCGGTTCCGCGTCCCGGAGGTCACCTATGTGGGACACGTTTTCACAGCGTCCGGGCTGAAGCCCGACCCACAGAAGACCGCTGCTATTTCTGAGATGCCTGCTCCTGTGGATGTGCCTAGCCTCCAGCGCTTCCTTGGCATGGTCAATTACCTGGGAAAGTTCATCCCCGATTTGAGTGAGTTGAGTGCTCCTTGAGAGACTTGGTGAAGAAAGATACTACGTGGTCCTGGTTCCCGCAGCACCAGGCTGCTTTCGATGTGCTGTGTTCTAAACTCATCTGCACTCCGACGCTGAGGTATTTCGACTTGAAACGTCCGATCGTCATCACTTGCGATGCCTCCAAGTTCGGGCTGGGTGCTGCCTGTTTGCAAATCCATGATGGGGTACAGTTGCCTGTGTCTTTCGCGTCCCGCACGATGACTCCAGCTGAGCAGCGCTATGCCCAGATTGAGAAGGAGCTGCTGGCTGTCGTGTTTGCCTGTTCAAAGTTTAAAGACTACATCCTGGGCACGGATTTTCTATTGAAACTGACCACCAGTCCCTGGTCACCATCCTCAGCAAGCCGATTCATGCTGCCTCCTCCAGGCTCCAACGGATGATGCTTCAATTACAACGTTTTACCTTCTCCGTGGTGTACCGTAAGGCAAGGACATGTTTATTGCTGACACGTTGTCTCGGGCTCCTCTGGCTTCGACCACTCGTCACCCTTACGAGGCTTCCAGTATGATTGTCATGAACGTCAACTTTGTGCCTTCGAAACAGCTACAGTCCCTGGTCAAACACACTGCTGCTGACGCCTCTCTCCAACAGCTGCCTGCAGTCATTCAGCGGGGGTTGGCCCGAACGACGCTCTTCCCTTCCTGCCGCGGCTGTGCCTTACTTCCTGGTCCGTGACGAGCTGGTGCTGCGAGATGGCGTTATCGTTAAGGGTCACAAGGTTGTGGTGCCTGAGGCTCTTCGGCAACTGTATTTCGACACTGCTCATCGCGGCCATCCCGGGGCCGAGGCCACTCTCTCCATCGCCCAAAGCCAGTTTTACTGGCCTGATATGGCTGCATATTTCGGGACCGGGTGTCATCTTGCCCAACCTGCAACAGTCTCGCACCGAAGCAGCAGCGGCAGCCCCTTCTGCAGCAGCCCGTACCAGACCTGCCATGGTCGGCGCTGGCAACAGACATTTTTGAGTGGCACGGCAAGCACTCCTTGGTGCTTGTCGACTCCTACTCTAACTGGTTTGAGGTCGACCAGCTGTTCTCTCTCTCCTATTTTCATAGCAAAAGGATTTGAGTATAGGAGCAGGGAGGTTCTACTGCAGTTGTACAGGGTTTTGGTGAGGCCACACCTGGAGTATTGCGTACAGTTTTGGTCTCCAAATCTGAGGAAATACATCCTTGCCATAGAGGGGGTACAGAGAAGATTCACCAGACTGATTCCTGGGATGTCAGGACTTTCATATGAGGAAAGATTGGATAGACTCGGCTTGTACTCGCTGGAATTTAGAAGATTGAGGGGGGATCTTATAGAAACTTACAAAATTCTTAAGGGGTTGGACAAGCTAGATGCTGGAAGATTGTTCCCGATGTTGGGGGAGTCCAGAACAAGGGGTCACAGTCTAAGGATAAGGGGGAATTCCTTTAGGACCGAAATGAGGAAAACATTATTTACACAGAGAGTCGTGAGTCTCTGGAATTCTCTGCCACAGAAGGTAGTTGAGGCCAGTTCATTGGCTATATTTAAGAGGGCGTAAGATGTGGCACTTGTGGCTAAAGGGATCAGGGGGTATGGAGAGAAGGCAGGTACGGGATACTGAGTTGGATGATCAGCCATGATCACATTGAATGGCGGTGCAGGCTCGAAGGGCCGAATGGCCTACTCCTGCACCTATTTTCTATGTTTCTATGTTTCCTCTTCTGCTGTAATTGCGAAGCTGCGCCGCCATTTCGCGACCTTTGGTTCTCCAGCGAGCCTGCAGTCCGACAACGGCAGCCAGTTTACCAGCGCGGAATTCAAGGACTTTGCTGACAGCTGGAACTTCAGGCATTACACCAGCAGCCCTGAATACCCCCAGAGCAACGGCCTGGCCGAGCGTGCTGTTCGCAGCGCGTAGGACTTATTGGAACGCTGCCGTGCATCCAAATCTGACATTTACCTCGCTCTCCTCATCCTCCGAAACATCTCCCGTGACAGCGTCTTGGGGTCCCCGGCGCAGCGCCTCATGTCCCGGGTCACTCGCCCTCCCATCCCGGTGGCCCAGCAAACTCTTGCCCCTGCAGTATTGAAACCTGCCATGGTCCGTGAGCGCATCGCTGCAAAGCAGTCCATTCAGAAGCGCTCCCATGATAGGTCCTGCCGTGCGCTACCTCCTCTTTCCCCTGGTCAGGTTGTCCGCATGCGTTCCACCTCCGGTCGCCCTGGCCTTGCGATTGTTGTCGGGACTGCCACTTCTCCTCGCTCCTATCTGGTCAACCTCGATGGCACTGTTTACCGTCGGTCCCGTCAGCACCTCCTCCTGGTGAATGAGCCTCCTCCTCCTCCTGCTGTTCCCCATGCTTCCCCTCTGCCTGCTCTCCCGCCTGCTTCGGTCACTAAACCCGCGCCTGCTCGGCCTGTCCCGGTCCTTCTCCCTGTGCCTGTTCCCTGTGCCTCCGCCCGTCGCCTCGTCGCTCGCCTTCCATCCCTTTGTCACCGCGCGTGTCCCCGCCTCGCGGCTCTCCTGTCGGGGTGTCCTCCCCGGGTCCTGTTCCTTTGGGGGGAGGGGGTGTGAGCGGGATTCGCACCCGCTCGGGCCGTCTTGTACAGGCGCCTGACCGTTACGGCGATTATATGTGATTGCTGCTATTTTATTGTCTGTTCATTTCCAGTGCCCTAGTGCATGAGACATGGTCGGCCGTCACGTTCCTTTCTTTGTAAGAGGAAGGATGTAGATGATTAGTGCATGTCCCTTTAATTATAGGTTGTGTAGCCTTACTAACCACTCCCCTCTTATCAAGTATATTAATGTCTCTCCATCCCCTAGTTCCTCCTCTAGTAAAACGTGCAGACCATGTACAGCTAGGGCACCAGTATATATGTGATCAATAAAGCTTAGTAAAGAAACTCCGTGTGAGTGTACGCTCTTTACAAGAAGGAACTGCAGATGTTGGAGAATCGAAGGTAGACAAAATTGCTGGAGAAACTCAGCGGGTGCGGCATCATCTATGGAGCGAAGGAAATAGGCAACGTTTAGGGCCGAAACCCTTCTTCAGACGGATTCAACCTTACCCTTTGAACATATATGGTTCAATGATATTAAGATATATATGTAAAAATATATATGGAAACATTCCCTTCCGCCCACCAGGTCCACACCAACCATATAACCATATAACAATTACAGCACGGAAGCAGGCCTTCTCGGCCCTTCCAGTCCGTGCCGACCATTTATTTTCCTCTAGTCCCATCTACCTGCACTCAGACCATACCCCTCCATTCCCTTCCCGTCCATATATCTATCACTTTACTTTTAAATGTTAAAATCGATCCTGCCTCCACCACTACTGCAGGAAGATCATTTCACACAGCCATCACTCTCTGAGTAAAGAAGTTCCCCCTCATGTTACCCCTAAACTTCTGTCCCTTAATTCTCATGTCATGCCCTCTTGTTTGAATCTTTCCTACCCTCAATGGGAAAAGCTTATCCACGTCAACTCTGTCTATCCCTTTCATCATTTTAAAGACCTCAAGCAAGTCCCCCCTTAACCTTCTGCGCTCCAAAGAATAAAGACCTAACTTATTCAGCCTTTCTCTGTAACTTAGTTTCTGGAACCCAGGCAACATTCTAGTAAATCTCCTCTGTACTCTCTCTATCTCTATCATATCATATACCAATTCCATCCATCACGCCAGGGACAATTTACAGAAGCCAATTAACCTACAACCTGCACTTCTTTTTGATATGGGAGAAACCGGATATCCAGAGAAAACCCATGTGGTATTGAGGCAGCAACTCTACAGCTGCACCACCATGCCATCCCATTAAATTATTTTTTTCTGTAATACATTTATTATGGTGTCACATGAATAAAGATGAACACATGATTCTGATTTCTGCCCTTAGTTGGATAACACACATGTCCAGCCATTGTGTTTTGATCATGTGAATTGATCATGGGGAATCAAGTCAGGTGAAATGATCATGGGGAACAAGGACATGGCAGACCAATTGAATAACTACTTTGGTTCTGTCTTCACTAAGGAAGACATAAATAATCTGCCGGAAATAGCAGTGGAACGGGGGTCAAATAAGATGGAGGAACTGAGTGAAATCCAGGTTAGCCGGGAAGTGGTGTTGGGTAAATTGAACTGATTCAAGGCCGATAAAGCCCCGGGGCCAGATAGTCTGCATCCCAGAGTACTAAAGGAAGTAGCCACAGAAATAGTGGATGCATTAGTGATAATTTTTCAAAATTCCTTAGATTCTGGAGCAGTTCCTGAGGATTGGAGGGTAGCTAATGTAACCCCACTTTTTAAAAAAGGAGGGAGAGAGAAAGCGGGGAATTACAGACCAGTTAGTCTAACATCAGTAGTGGGGAAACTGTTAGAGTCAGTTATTAAAGATGAGATAGCAGCGCATTTGGAAAGTGGCGAAATCATTGGACAAGGCCAGCATGGATTTACAAAAGGTAAATCATGACTGACAAATCTGATAGAATTTTTTGAGGATATAACTACTAGTGGATAAGGGAGAACCAGTGGATGTGTTATATCTAGACTTTCAGAAGGCTTTCGACAAGGTCCCGCATAAGAGATTAGCATACAAACTTAAAGCACACGGTATTGGGGGTTCAGTATTGATGTGGATAGAGAACTGGCTAGCAGACAGGAAGCAAACGGTAGGAGTAAACGGGTCCTTTTCAGAATGGCAGGCAGTGACTAGTGGGGTACCGCAAGGCTCAGTGCTGGGACCCCAGCTATTTACAATATATATTAATGATTTGGACGAGGGAATTCAATGCAACATCTCCAAATTTACAGATGACACCAAGCTGGGGGGTATAGTTAGGTGTGAGGAGGATGCTTGGAGGCTGCATGGTGATTTGGATAGGCTGAGTGAATGGGCAGATGCATGGCAGATGCAGTATAATGTGGATAAATGTGAGGTTATCCACTTTGGTGGCAAAAAAATGAGGGTGGACTATTATCTGAATGGTGGCAGATTAGGAAAAGGGGAGATGCAACGAGACCTGGGTGTCGTGGTACACCAGTCATTGAAAGTAGGCATGCAGGTGCAGCAGGCAGTGAAGAAAACAAATGGTATGTTAGCATTCATAGCGAAAGGGTTTGAGTATAGGAGCAGGGAGGTTCTACTGCAGTTGTACAGGGTTTTGGTGAGGCCACACCTGGAGTATTGCATACAGTTTTGGTCTCCAAATCTGAGGAAAGACATCCTTGCCATAGAGGGGGTACAGAGAAGATTCACCAGACTGATTCCTGGGATGTCAGCACTTTCATGTGAGGAAAGATTGGATAGACTCGGCTTGTACTCGCTGGAGTTTAGAAGATTGAGGGGGGATCTGATAGAAACTTACAAAATTCTTAAGGGGTTGGACAAGCTAGATGCTGGAAGATTGTTCCCGATGTTGGGGGAGTCCAGAACAAGGGGTCACAGTCTAAGGATAAGGGGGAATTCCTTTAGGACCGTGATGAGGAAAACATTCTTTACACAGAGAGTGGTGAGTCTCTGGAATTCTCTGCCACAGAAGGTAGTTGAGGCCAGTTCATGGGCTATATTTAAGAGGGCGTTAGATGTGGCACTTGTGGCTAAGGGGATCAGGGGGTATGGAGAGAAGGCAGGTACGGAATACTGAGTTGGATGATCAGCCATGATCACATTGAATGGCGGTGCAGGCTCGAAGGGCCGAATGGCCTACTCCTGCACCTATTTTTCTATGTTTCTATATTTCTATGTTTTATGGCTGGTTTTCAACCTCTTCAGGCTGAAGGTCTCGACTCGAAACATCACCCATTCTTTCTCTCCTGAGATGTCCGTCCTGCTGAGTTTTTCTAGTTTTTAGTGTCTATCTTCAGTTTAAACCAGCATCTGCAATTCCTTCCTACACTATTTGTTATGCAAAACAGGTCCTATTCTCATTATATAATTTTGTGATCAGCGTGAGAGCATGAGAATTTTGTGAAATGTGCGAGTCTCACGCTAATAATTCAAACATTTTATGCAAGTTCCAATTGTTTGGACAAAAATCACTTATTACTGCTTTATAACAGTTTTACTATTTCAGAAATTATGGCAGTCAACAAAAAATCAACTAACAAAGTAAAGCAAACAAAAAAAAAAAGGTTCCCTTTCCTGACTCTACTTGATAAGTACTTTAACGCTGTTAACGGAGCAAAGGGATATTAATCTGAAGAATCAAAATGGGGAAAGTGAGGGCGATTTTGCTTAATTGGTAATTCTAAACCCATTCAGATCTGCATATAGTCAGTTATACAACATGTACATGGCTGGCCCAATTTGTCCATACTGATCAAGTTTGCATTCTGCGTGCACAGGGACTGGCTGCCGTTCCCAGGTCAGCTCGCCTGCCTCAACCCCGCGTAAACGAATTGAAAATAAATACGCGGTTTTTCAGGTTACGGGCCGTGTGTCCGTAGTCCGAACCCTGTCCTAGATGTTTGGCCTTATTGTGGTCGTCGTCGCCCCCCCGCCCCATGTTTGACAACTGCTTCACCTGGTTGTTGTTGTCGGATGAGAAGAGACGCGACGTTACTCACAGCCGTCAACCGGCGCGCTTCCCCAGACCGCACAGATCGTTGGCAGGCGGCGCAAAGGGACAAACTGGCGCAGGGACTGAACTCAGCGTGGGAACTCGGTCATGAGTGTGAGGGCGTGAGAATTTGCACCAAGGCGGGATTCTCACGCTGAAATCGTGAGAGTTGGCAGCCCTGCTCTCTCTCTCTCTATATATGTCTCTCTCTCTCTCTCTCTGCTAGAGGGGATGTGGGCGAACGTAGACCCGATTCAGACAATGCCAACTGCGGGCTAGCAGGGGGGAATGGGCTGAAGGGCCTGTTTTGGCCGCTCCGCGCTCCCCACATCCACGCCGTTGTCCCACAAGGTCGGCTGGTGAGTTTGGGGGGGGGGGGAGTTTGGGGCAAATAGTTCAGACAGAAATCCGCCGGAAGGGTAAGGGTGAATTATAAAATGCGTGGATCGGCCTGCAAGCGCCTGTGCATGTTCCCCCTGCTGCGTTAAAGGGAATGCATGCATCACTGGTTGCATTGCTGCCTCTCCCGCTGCATTGGGACACTTTTATCCTTTCCTGCTATTTTTTGCAGCTGGATTCCCGCAGCACTTCCGGTTGGGTGGCGAATCTCTTGTCCACAAAGGCGCTTCCGGCGGGAGGGGGGACGCTTTAGGGCGGCGCAATGGCTCTGGCAAAGCGGGGCGTCGGATCTCAGGCGTCCGCCTGGAGCGCGAAACAGCCCAGTTTTGGTTCCGTGTTTTTTTTGTTGTTTTTTGGTGCATTCAAGATTCAAGATTGAGAGTGGGATGGAGAGGACAAAGGAGGGGGAAGGGAAGGGTGAAGGGATGGAGAGGGGGAGAGAGGGAGGGATGGAGAGAGTGGGAGAGTTTTGAGAACAATTTGAGGACGTTTTGGAGAAATTGAGAGAGAGAGGGAGGGAGGGAGGGAGAGATAGGCGGAGAGATAGAGAAAGGGAGGGGAAGAGAAAGGGGGAGGGAGGGAGGAGGAGGAGGAGGAAGAGAGAACGTTTGGGAGAGTTTTGAGAGTTTGAGAACGTTTTTGAGGACGTTTTGGAAAGATTGAAAGGGAGAGAAGGGTGGAGAGGGGGAAGGAGGGGGAGAGAAATTTTGCGAGTTTTGATTAATTTTTGAGAATTTATTGGGGACGTTTTGGAGAGATGGAGAGGGGGAGAGAGAGGGTAGAAAGAGAGAGGGGGGGATTAATGCGTGTAAGAGAAAGTCTGGGAGAGTTGGAAAAACTTGAGAACATTTTGAGATAGTTTTGGAGTGAGAGAGGGTAAAACAAAGGATGGTGAAGGAGAGGGAGGAGGGAGGAGAGAAGGAGGAGAGAGATAACAGGAGGGGGAGAGGGGAGGTAATAGAGAGGGAGAGGGGGTGGGAATTCTTGACAGTTTTGCGGAATGAGTCGGACTCCCTCCCTCTCCCCTCGATCCCACCTTCCCTCCCTCTGTGTGTGTGTGCATATGTGTGTCAGAGAGACAGAGAGAGAGAGAGATGGAGAGAGGGAGCGAGGGGGAAAGAGAGGGAGGGAGAGAGAGAGGGGGAGAGAGAAAGGGAGAGAGAGGGATGGAGGGAAAGAGGGGGAGTGAAAGGGGGCAAAGAGGGTGAGGGAGGGAGGGAGAGAGGGACAAGGGACAGAGAGAGGTATTCACCTCTCCCTCCCTCTCTGGCGTCACGATGGCGCAGCGCTAGAGTTGCCGCATCACAGCGCCAGAGACCTGGGTTCCATCCCGACCATGGGTGATGTTTGTGCGGAGTTTACACGTTCTCTCCCCGTGGCCTGCGTGGGATTTCTCCGGATGCTCCGGCCTCCTCCCACACTCCAAAGACGTGCGGATTTGCAGGTTATTTGGCTTCTGGTAAAGATTGTGAATTGTCCTCCTGTGTGTGTGTGTGTGTGTTTGTAGGATAGTGTTAGTGTGCTCGGATCGCTGGTTGGCACGAACCCGGTGGGCCGAAGGGCCTGTTTCCACGCTGTTTCTCTAAACTAAACTAGTGATTGAACGGGCGATCGCTGGTCGGCATGGCCTCGGTGGGCCGAAGGGCCTGTTTCCGCACTGTATCTCTAAACTAAACTGGACTAAACTGGTTGAAGAACATAACTCGAACATCGAGTTGTCCACAAAATGTATAAGATGTTTTCATTTTATTTGGAAAGGCCACTAAAGAAAACAGAAAGATTTGAGTATAGGAACAAAGAGGTCCTTCGGCAGTTCTACATGGCCTTAGTGAGACCACACCTGGAGTATTGTATGCAGTTTTGGCATGTTGGGCTTCATAACACGAGGAGTTGTGTATAGGAGCAAAGAGGTCCTTCGGCAGTTCCACAGGGCCTTAGTGAGACCACACCTGGAGTATTGTATGCAGTTTTGGCATGTTGGGCTTCATAACACGAGGAGTTGAGTATAGGAGCAAAGAGGTCCTTCGGCAGTTCTACAGGGCCTTAGTGAGACCACACCTGGAGTATTTTATGCAGTTTTGGCATGTTGGGCTTCATAACACGAGGAGTTGTGTATAGGAGCAAAGAGGTCCTTCTGCAGTTGTACAGGGTCCTGGTGGGAGCAAGCCTGGAGTATTCTGCGCCCGCACACACACGCACCTGCCACACACGCACGCTTCCACTCTGAAAGTTAACTAATGATTGAATTTAATAGGTGGTAGACCTAAATGCTGGAGAAACTCAGCGGGTGGGGTAGCATCTATGGAGCGAAGGAAATAGGCAACGTTTCAGGCCGAGCCACTTCTTCAGACGCTGGGGTCAAACTTGCAAATCTGCTCTGGAAGTGAAAATTGCAATTCTTTTAAATTCATCCCTCCCTCCCCTCTCCTCTATCTTATGTCTCACTCTCTCCCCCTCTCTCTCCCTCCCCTCTCCTCTATCTTGTCTCTCACTCTCTCCCCCTCTCCTCTATTTGTCACTCTCATTTCTCCTCCTCCCTCCCTCATTCACTCTCTCCTCTCCATCTTTCACTCTCTCTCTCCTCTTTCTTTCCCTCTACCTCTCTCCCTCTACTCTATCTTTCCCTCTCTCCCTCTCCCCTCTCCTCTCCCCCTCCTCTCTCCATCTCTCCTTAACTCTCTTCCACCTTCCCCCTCTCTTTCACTCAAAAATCCTCAATTTTCATTAAATTCTTCATTTCTCTTTCCCCTCCCTCCCCCTCCTCTCTCTCTCTCCCTCCATCTCCTTCACTCACTTCCACCTTCCCCCTCTTTCACTCAAATCCTCAATTTTCATAAAATTCTTCATTTCTCCCTCAATTTCTCTTTCTCTCCCCCTCCCTCCCCCCTCCTCTCTATCGCTCTCTCTCCCTCCATCTCTCCTTCACTCTCTTCCACCATCCCCCTCTTTTTCACTCAAGTCATCAATTTTCATTAAATTCTTAATTTCTCCCTCAATTTCTCTTTCCCTCCCTCCCTCCGTCCTTCCCCCAGCCCACACTCCTCTCTCTCTTGTTGCATTTAACATCTGAGCTCTTTCACCCGATCTGAACCCAATGGACCGTTCTTTTTTTTTTCGTTGAAGAGGAAAGTGAAGGGGACTAGCCCCCAAAATAAGCATCAGCTTAAAGATGGCTGCAATGCAGGCCTGGCAGAGCATCACCAGAAAATTGAAGGTAGACACAAAATGCTGGAGTAACTCAGCGGGTGAGGCAGCATTTACGGAGTGAAGGAATAGGTGACGATTCGGGTCGAGACCCTTCTTCAGACTCAAGAATCATTTCCTTCGCTCCACAGATGCTGCCTCACACGCCGAGTTTCTCCAGCATTTTTGTCCACCAACAATAGAGTCAAATCACCTTCACTGGTCAATAGACAACAGGGGCAGGAGGAGGCCATTCGGCCCTTCGAGCCAGCACCACCATTCAATGTGATCATGGCTGATCATCCACAATCAGTACCCCGTTCCTGCCTTCTCCCTATATCCCGACTCCGCTATCTTTAAGAGCCCTATCCCTCTCTCTCTTTAAAGTATCCAGAGAGCCTGCCTCCAATCAAATCAATCAATCAAACAAACTTTATTGTCATTTAGAAATACATCGATATATGCAATTCCAAATGAAATTCCGTTGCATTTGGCTCTCCGAGCAACACGATAATCAAACATGTTGAAAAATGTTCATGAGGGCCCCGAGTACCTACAAGCTGCTATTACCGTAATTGTCCGAGTTCGAATCAGGAGAACTCTTGAATTACCTTGTATGGTGGGACAGGCCCTTTAGAGAAAAGGGGAGGGATAAAGCTAGCCTGTTAGAGGAAAATGAGAATCGAGAGGCCATGCTTCCTGATCTGGGGAACTTCATAGAAAAGGAAGTACGGTTCATGTCAAATTTACGCTATGGGAGTATTCAAGATCCTAAATCAATCGCAACTGTCAAAGGTTCTACATTTACTAAAACACAAGGAAGATCAGGACCTAACGGAAGTAGTTCTGATTCCGCTGTAAATACCTCCAGAAATGAAAGGCCAAAAGGAAGGAGATACATCTGCTGTTAAGCCAAGACAGTTCTGCTTGTCATCCAACGAGAAGATAGAGGAATGACAAAGAGACGGCCCACAAGGGGAGGGTAATCCCACCCCAAGAATGGACACTGCATTCTCGACAGCTTGTAATAGGAACACTTCTCCATCCGTTTCTCACCACGGATGGCTAACCTGCTGAGTTCCACCGGCACTTTGGAGGGGAATGGACAGGCGACGTGTCGGGTCTGGACCCTTCTTTGGACTGATGGAGTCGGGGGAGAAAGCTGGAAAAAAGAGATGGGGTTGGGACAGACTCCAGGACTTGATTAGGAGGGAGTTTCGTTAATTTGGAAAATTTAATGTTCATGTCATTGGGCTGTAAGCTATGAGGTGCTGTTCCTCCAGTTTGCGAGTCACCTCACTCTGGCAATGGAGGAAGCCCAGGACAGAAACACCAGTGTGGGAGTGGGAAGGGGAGTTAAAATGGTTGGCAACCGGGAGATCCAGCAGGCCTTGGAGGACCGAGTGCAAGTGCAGGGTGAAATGCACGCCTAGCCCACAGGAGCCGTTGAAAAAGGAGGAGGGGGAGGAGCAACACCTGACCGGTGAGGTTTAAAATCCAGTGCGGGGCGTGTTCACCAAAATCCATAACATCCCATTCGGAGAAGTGGATTTTTTTTTTGGGGGGGGGGGTTTTGAGGAAGCCGCTGATTGGTGGGAAGGGGACTAGGGTAAGCAGCTGATTGGCCGTCAGATTCCAGCTGTTTGTATTGTATTTTGTGGTGAGATTGTATCCTGTGTAAGGGGCGAGTATGAAGGCCAGGGCAGTGTACTGTTGTGGATGTCAGATGTGGGAGGCCAGGGAAGCTGATAACCCACCGGACGTCCACATATGCGCCAGGTGTGTCGAGATAGGGCTCCTAAAGGACTGTGTTAGGAACCTGGAGCAACAGCTCGAGGACCTCCATCTGGTCAGGGAGAGTGAGAGGGTCATAGAGAGGAGTTACAGGGAGGTGGTCACTCCCAGACCACGGGAGGCAGACAAGTGGGTCACTGTTAGGAAGGGCAAGGGGCAGAGGCAGGGACTGGAGAGTACCGTGGTGGTTGTACACCTGGAAAATCGGTACTCATGTTTGAGCTCGATTGGAGCGGACAGCCTTCCTGGGGGCAGCAACATCAGCCGGGCCTCCGGCACAGAGAACGGCCCTGATGCTGAGAAGGGTAGCAAAAAGAGGGCAATTGTAATAGGGGACTCCATAGTTAGGGGGTCAGATTGGCGAACCTGTGGACGCAGTCGGGAGACCCGGATGGTAGTTTGCCTCCCTGGTGCCAGGGTCTCGGATGTGCCGGAACGTGTCGAAAAGATTCTGAAAAGGGAGGGAGAGGAGCCTAATGTTGTGGTACACATAGGTACCAATGACATAGGCAAGGAGAACTTAGGGATTTGGGGGGAAAGTTAAGGAGAAGGACCAAAAGAGTAACAATTTCAGGATTACTGCCTGGGCCACGTGACAGTGAAAGTAGAAATGGAATGAGGTGGAGGATAAATGCGAGAGCAAAAAGATAATAAACAGAGAATAAGGGGTGGTGGGTTTCTAAAATGTGTATATTTTAATGCTAGGAGCATTGTAAGAAAGGTGGATAAACTTAGAGCCTGGATTGACACCTGGAAATATGATGTTGTGGCAATCAGTGAAACATGGTTACGGGAGGGTTGTGATATTCCAGGATTTTGTTGCTTCAGGTGCGATAGAATTGGAGGGACCAGAGGTGGAGGTGTTGCATTGCTTGTCAGAGAAGATATTACAGCAGTGCTTTGGCAGGATAGATTAGAGGGCTCGTCTAGGGAGGCTATTTGGGTGGAACTGAGAAGTGGGAACGGTGTAGCAACACTTTTAGGGGGTGTATTATAGACCGCCAAATGGGGAGCGAGAATTGGAAGAGCTAATATGTAAGGAGATAGCAGATATTAGTAGTAAGCACAAGGTAGTGATTGTGGGAGATTTCAATTTTCCAAAAATAGACTGGGAAACACATTCTGTAAACGGGCTGGATGGTTTGGAGTTTGTTAAATGTGTGCAGGATAGTTTTTTGCAGCAATACATAGAGGTATCGACAAGAGAAGGGATAGTGCTGGACCTCCTGTTAGGAAATGAGGCAGGTCAGGTGATGGAGGTATGCGTTGGTGAGCACTTCGGGACCAGTGATCACAATACCATTAGTTTCAATATAATTATGGAGAGTCTGACTGGAGCTAGGATTGGGATTTTCAATTGGAGAAAGGCTAACTTTGAGGGAATGCGTAATGATTTAAAAGGAGTGAATTGGGACATTTTGTTTGATGGGAAGGATGTAGAAGAGAAATGGAGGACATTTAAAGGGGAAATTGTAAGAGTACAGACCCTTTATGTCCCTGATCGGTTGAAAGGAAATAGTAAAAATCGGAAAGAGCCATGGTTTTCAAGGGAAATTGGACACTTCTTTCAAAAGAAGAGAGATATCTACAATAATTATAGGAGGCATGGAGTAAATGAGGTGTTAGATAAGTATAAGGAATGTAAAAAGAATCTTAAGAGAGAAATAAGAAAAGCTAAAAGAAGATATGAGGTTGCTTTGGCAAGAAAGGTGAAAGTAAATCCAAAGGGTTTCTACAGCTATATTAATAACAAAAGGATAACGAGGGATAACATTGGACCATTAGGGAGCCAGAGTGGACAGCTATCTGCAGAGCCAAAAGAGATGGGGGAGATATTGAACAATTTCTTTACTTCGGTATTCACCAAGGAGAAGGATATTGAACTCTGTGAGGTAAGGGAAAAAAGAAGAGTAGCTATGGAAACTATGCAATTCAAAGAGGAGGAAGTACTGACACTTTTGAAAAATATAAAAGTGGATAAGTCTCCAGGTCCTGACAGAATATTCCCGAAGACATTGAGGGGAGATAGTGTAGAAATAGCAGGGGCAGACATTGAGGGGAAATAGTGTAGAAATAGCAGAGGCTATGACAGAAATATTTCAGATGTCATTAGAAACGGGAATAGTGCCGGAGAATTGGCGTACAGCGCATGTTGTTCCATTGTTTAAAAAGCGTTCAAAGAATAAACCTTGTAATTACAGACCTGTTAATTTGACGTCAGTGGTGGGCAAATTAATGGAAAGGATACTTAGAGATAATATATATAAGCATCTGGATAAACAGGGTGTGATCAAGAACAGTCAACATGGATTTGTGCCTGGAAGGTCATGTTTGACAAACCTTCTTGAATTTTTTGAAGAGGTTACAAGGGAAATTGATGAGGGTAAAGCAGTGGATGTTCTCTATATGGATTTCAGTAAGGCCTTTGACAAGGTTCCCCATGGAAGGTTGGTTAAGAAGGTTCAATCTTTGGGTGTTAATGGCGGAGTAGCAAGATGGATTCAACAGTGGCTGAATGTGAGATGCCAGAGAGTAATGGTGGATAGCTGTTTGTCAGGTTGGAAGCCGGTGACCAGTGGGGTGCCTCAGGGATCTGTGTTTGGTCCACTGTTGTTTGTCATGTACATCAATGATCTAGATGATGGAGTGGAAAATTAGATAAGTAAGTATGCAGATGATACTAAGATAGGGGGTGCTGTGGATAATGAAGTAGATTTTCAAAGTCTACAGAGAGATTTGGGCCATTTGGAAGGGTGGGCTGAAAGATGGCAGATGGAGTTTAATGCTGATAAGTGTGAGGTGCTACATCTTGGCAGGACAAATCAAAATAGGACGTACATGGTAAATGGTAGGGAATTGAGGAATGCTGTGGAACAGAGGGATCTAGGAATAACTGTGCATAGTTCCCTGAAGGTGGAATCGCATGTAGATAGGGTGGTAAAGAAAGCTTTTGGTGTGCTGGCCTTTATAAATCAGAGCATTGAATATAGGAGTAGGGAAGTAATGTTAAAATTGTACAAGGCATTGGTAAGACCAATTCTGGAATATGGTGTACAATTTTGGTTGCCTAATTATAGGAAGCATGTCAACAAAGTAGAGAGAGTACAGAGGAGATTTACTAGAATGTTGCCTGGGTTCCAGCAACTAAGTTACAGAGAAAGGTTGAACAAGTTAGGTTTTTATTCTTTGGAGCGCAGAAGGTTAAGGGGGGACTTGATTGAGGTCTTTAAAATGATGAAAGGGATAGACAGAGTTGAGGTGGATAAGCTTTTCCCATTGAGGGTAGGAAAGATTCAAACAAGAGGGCATGACATGAGAATTAAGGGAGAGAAGTTTAGGGGTAACATGAGGGGGAACTTCTTTACTCAGAGAGTGGTGGCTGTGTGGAATGATCTTCCTGCAGAAGTGGTGGAGGCAGGATCGATTTTAACATTTAAAAGTAAAGTGGATAGGTATATGGACGGGAAGGGAATGGAGGGGTATGGTCTGAGTGCAGGTAGATGGGTCTAGAGGAAAATAAATGGTCGGCACGGACTGGAAGGGCCGAGAAGGCCTGTTTCCATGCTGTAATTGTTATATGGTTGGTCCAGATACAATAGACATTAGACAAGAGACAATAGGTGGCGTAGGCCATTTGGCCCTTCGAACCAGCACCACCATTCAATGTGACAATTGCTGATCATCCACAACCAGTACCTCGTTCCTGCCTCCTCCCCATTTCCCCTGACTCCGCTATCTTTAAGAGCCCTATATAGCTCTCTCTTGAAAGTATTCAGAGAACTGGCAGAGAATTCCACAACTCACAACATGCATCCTCAAAAAATTCCAGAAGATTAGTCATGCATGATTTCCCCTTTGTAAATAATTTACTCCAGCATCTTCCCTACCACCGATGTCAAGCTAACGCAGGGGTGGGGAACCTGCGGCCTTAAGGCCACATGAGGCCTTCCAGGCCATTAAGTGCGGCCTTTTGAATGAATCCAAATTTTGTAGAACAAATCATTTTATTTTTATTAATATGTTTTTGTTCGTCTTTTATTATTTTTATTTTAATCTTTAAATGAACGTATTTAAAATACCAAAGAGTAAAAGAAGATTCAACAAAATTAGTATTTTACTTCGGAGTCACGTGAGTGACTACGTGAAGACCCCGCCAGCACGCATGCGCGACATATCGTCGTACGCATGCGGAAGCGACGGTCGGGAGGAGCGGGGCTCCTCCAGCGCAAGTTAAATAGCTTGCGCCAGGTAAGTCTCACCGGAGGAGTGAGTCGACGACAGCGATGGAAGCAAGAAAATCAAAAAGAGCCGCGGCAAAAACAGCTGCAAATGATAGCAGCCAGCAGAGAGCCGCCTCTCCAGAGCTACAGGTTCTGCCTGCAGCTCCCGACTTTTCGCCCTTTGGGACCGTTGGTACGCCACGGTCGGGCGGGAAAACCACCCGGAAGTCGGCCGGGGCCGACTCAGCGGAGTCCGGTCCCGAGGACACCCCGTTCGCGGACAGCGACGGAGGTCGTCTTGCCCGCATGGAGCGGATGATGGAGCAGCTGCTCCAACGTGACCTGCTAATGCAGGGGCAGGATCACAGTAGGCCTACTAGCAGGCCCACGGCAGGTTCCTACCGGGGACTGCCTAATGTCTCCCCCTCTATACAGGGGAGCATTGAGGGTCAGAACTGGGCTGACCCAGAAGAAGGGGAGCTGGCTGAATCACCGACTGTGTCAGGGGTGTGTGAAGGCTATATGGATGTGGTGAACAAGCATGCCATGCCCGAACAGAAGGGCTTACCCATCCACCCCAAACTGGCTGCCAGTATTAACTATATGGCAACAAACCAGCTGCAGGAACATGCCATAAATGCTACGGCAGATAAATACATGGCACCAGCAAACTGCAGTTCATTGAATGTCCCTGCAGTAAACAACCCTATATGGGGGAATATGAGCCCATCGAGCAGAGGACAGGAGATAAAACTTCAGAGGATCCTGAAGCTCCTAACCGCGAGAATTACGGCAGTGGCAAGAACTGCAGTGGGTGTGGATATGCCGGAGGAATTACAAGATGCATTGGCTCTGCTGTGTAGCACTGTGTAGTACGAGATTAACAACTTTAGAAAAAGCATCATAAAGCCGGCGCTTAACCCCAAGTTTGCGGGGTTGTGTAAGCCTGGGAAGACTCAGCCTCCTAGCCTGCTGTTCGGGGAAGATCTCCCTAAGCAGGTTAAACACCTGGATGAGGAGGCAAAGGCTTTGGGCCTTATAAAGATACCTGGCTTCCCTAAACCCCACTACCCACAAAAAAAACAGCACCCCTACACATCCACCAGGCAGAGTTACCATTCCAGGTCTGCAGGTGGTGAAAGCTCGAAGGCCGGCAATCCTGCACAAAGGTCTTTTTTAGGCCATGGCCCAGGCCGGCCTTCTTGGAAGATGCGCCACTCCCAGAACACCCCCAACCAGCCAAGGAAGCAAGGGCAGAGACCTCAACACCGGCAGTAACCATGGAGGTAGGTGGGTCTGGAGTCCCCAGAAACACATCTTGTCTAAATTCACTGTATGTGGGGGCAGGTTGCACTTGTTCTACGAGAATTGGCTCACTGTTACCTCTGATCCTTATATACTCAGGAGTATTCAGGGCTACGAAATTGAATTTATTCACGAACTCCCTACTCCGGTTCAGCATGTCCCTAGCCGGAAATTTATCCTTTCTCAACAAGAGAAGGCAGCAGGACATGCTGAGCTTCTTAGGTTAATAGAGAAAGGAGTAGTGGAGAAAGCCACCAAAGAACCCCGGGAGTTCGTGTCCAATATATTCACCAAAAATAAAAAAGACGGCGGTTGCCGCATCATTATTGACTTAACTGAACTGAATACTTCTGTCCAGTATATTCATTTCAAAATGGACACCTTCGACACTGCTATACAGTTAATAGGTCATGGGTACTACATGGCATGCATTGATCTCAAGGATGCATATTATTCAGTACCCATACACAAGGATCATAGGAAATACTTACAATTTATCTGGATGGGACAATTATGGCAATACAAAGCCTTGCCCAATGGGTTATCATCAGCACCCAGATTGTTTACCAATATATTGAAACCAGCTTTGGCCTGTTTAAGGAAACAGAACCATACTGTTATGGCTTATCTAGACGACATCCTCATTGTGGGGGAACATTTGGAAACGGCCACTTTGGCGGTAACGGCCACTAAACAGCTTTTTCAGAAGCTGGGTTTCATTATACATCCAGATAAATCTATATTGGAACCCTCTACTACCATGAAGTACTTGGGGTTCATCATTGACTCCGGGCAAATGTCTATCACGTTGCCACCAAGCAAGGTGGAGGACCTGATAGAGGCTTGCAGGAGCCTCTTTGGCACTAAGGATCCATCCATTCGACAGGTGGCCAGGGTAATTGGAAAGATGGTAGCTGCATTCCCTGGAGCACAATGTGGGCCTTTACATTACCAAAACTTACAAAGAGCAAAAATTACAGCGCTCAAAAATCATGCTGGCCATTTTGATAGGCCCATGACAATACCGGAGAAGGCAAAAGCCGAATTATATTGGTGGATGGGCAATGCCCAAAACTGCTCTAAACCAATCACTATCATCAATCCCTCGGTCACCTTACAAACAGATGCCAGTGCCAAAGGGTGGGGAGCTACTAACACTACCTCTAGTTGTGGAGGTAGATGGAGTGCACAGGAGTTAACCCATTTCGAAAATTTGGGGATTAACTATTCGGAAATGCTGGCAGCCTTTCACGGCCTTAAAGCATACTGCACTAATATGCACAAAGTCCACATAAGGATACAAATTGACAACACCACGGTGGTAGCCTATATTAACCACATGGGCGGTATTAAGTCGATATCATGTGATGAATTGGCAAACAATATCTGGCACTGGTGTCTGCAAAGAGAAATCTGGATATCAGCTACTTACCTTCCAGGGAAGCTAAACACAGTGGCAGACACCAGATCACGTAAATTCAACGACAACATAGAATGGATGTTGGATCGGAGTGTGTTTACAGATATTGTAGAACGGTATGGAACACCAGATATCGACCTTTTCGCGTCCAGGCTTAATCACCAACTACCAACATATGTTGCTTGGGAACCAGACCCGGGGGCAGTAGCGATGGATGCATTCTCGCTACATTGGGGAGATCTATTTTGCTATGCATTCCCCCCTTTCTGCCTCATCAGTCGGGTCTTGCAGAAAATTAAGCAAGACTCCGCATCGGGAATTTTGGTGGTGCCCGACTGGCCTACCCAACCATGGTTCCCTATGGTACGGAAGATGGCCACAGACCCTGCATCAGGGTGAACAAAAGACCAAGTCTGCTCATTCACCCTGTTACAGGGGAACATCACCCATGTCATGATCGCATGGATCTATTAATTTGCAGATTTTAAAACGGCACTTCACGGATACGGACTCTCCAACAGGACCATTGACACCATCACAGCAGCCTGCAGTGAGTCCACAAGGAAGCAGTATCTGACCTACATCAGAAAATGGGAAGGATTCTGCGTCTCAGCCAACACCACTTATGAAACCGCCACTATTACGGAAGTGCTGGAATTTTTGGCTACCCTTCATTTCGATGAGGGTTTGAGTTACAGTGCCATCAACTGTGCCAGGAGTGCCCTATCATCCTACCTGGGCCAGGGAAGTGACCAATTGGGCATTGGATCACATCCCCTAGTGTCCACATTTATGAGGGGAATATTCAATTCCAATCCCCCCAGGCCTAGATACAGCCATACTTGGGATATCAGCACAGTTTTGACTATGCTACGAGGATGGACGCCTATCACGGGAGTCCCTTTGGCAAAACTCACGTACAAAATGGTCATGATTATGGCACTTATCACGGCACAACGGGTCCAGTCCCTGCACAAACTCAATCTGGATGCAATGACCTCCACCAGTGATAAAGTCACTTTTTATGTGCAGGGACTATTGAAACAAGATCGTCCCGGAGTGTCTGGTCATACATTAGAGTTTCTGGCTTACCCAACAGATTCTCGCCTTTGTATCGTTACATTAATCTCACGATACATCTCAGTTACTAAAAATCTAAGGGGCACGGAGACAGCATTGCTCATCAGTCACAAGAAACCCCATCATAGAGTCACGGTGCAAACCATTTCCAGATGGTTAAGGGTGGTATTGGATGCGGCGGGGGTGGATACTAACATTTATAAATCTCACTCCACCAGGGCAGCATCCACCTCGGCGGCTAGAAGGATGGAAGTACCTTTGGATCACATCCTGGCCACAGCGGGTTGGAGGAACGAAAAGACCTTCCACCCCTTTTACTTTAAACCCGTGACCTCCCCTGATACTTTTGCAGGGAGGATTTTAAGTACTGCCAGATAGTACCCTTTTGGGACTATATTGTTTGGTATGAATAAATACCTGTTTTTGTTTTTCAGCCAGTGTCTTGTCTGAATTACGTTCATCCTCTTATCCCAACTTTAGCGGTGTGTGAGCATGGAGCTTCCAGGGCATGAAATCACAGAGCTTTGAAATCTTCACGTAGTCACTCACGTGACTCCGAAGTAAAATAGTAAGATTAAACGAGAACTTACCGGTTTGAAGTTTGATCTTTATTTTATGAGGAGTTACGATGAGGGATTACGTGCCCTCCGCTCCCAACCCTCTATTATAAAGATCACCTGGTATGGAAGTTCTCTTTTTTATCTTACTATATTAGTCATTGTGACTGTTTGTTCTGTGATTTCACACCACTGCTTTGAAGAATGTCGCGCATGCGTGCTGGCGGGGTCTTCACGTAATCCCTCATCGTAACTCCTCATAAAATAAAGATCAAACTTCAAACTGGTAAGTTCTCGTTTAATCTTACTATTTTTTAGCATTCAAATTAGCATTTCAACCTCACCTAGTTGTTGTCTCCAAGGCTGCTATAGAACTACAGATGGAATTGATTACGCTCTCAGAAGATGACATTTTAAAGTCCTATTTGACGCAGAAAGATCCGATTGAAATATGGAAAAATGCAATTATGCATTTCTTCGGCAACATGCACGAAAAACGCTTTCTTGATTTTCAACCACTTATGGCTGCGAATCTACATTCCTCTATCTAACCCAAATCAAGACGCCCTTAAGGTCACGAATGACGGATACCCATCTAGAAGATCAGCTGAAACTGCGTACCTCCATGTTACAACCAAATATTCAAATGCTTTCCCACAAAAAGCAGTCACAACAAAGTCATCGAAAGGTTAGTTAACTTTAGAATTAACTATTTCTTTTCATTTTCTTGAAGTTAGTGCATAGTAGTTAGATTTTTACAAAATAAAGTAGATTTTGAACTATATCTAATTGGAGTATCATGGATGCGGCCTTATTAGATTACACCTAACTTAATGCGGCATTCCAACATGAAAAAGTTCCCCACCCCTGGGCTAACGTCTATAATTCCCTGTTTTCTCTCTCCCGCCTTTCTTATAAAGTGGCATAACATTAGCTACCCTCCAATCCACAGGAATTGATCCTGAATCTATAGAACATTGGAAAATGATCACCAATGCGTCCAAGATTTCTAGAGCCACTTCCTTAAGTACACTGGGATGCTGACCATCAGGCCCTGGGGATTTATCAGCCTTCAGTCCCATCAGTCTACCCAACACCATTTTCTGCCTAATGTGCATTTCCTTCAGTTCCTCCGTTACTCTAGATCCTCCGGCAACTGGTACATCAGGAAGATTGTTTGTGTCCTCCTTAGTGAAGGTGGATCCACATCATCCACTGTTCAACTCATCAGGCATTTCCTTGTTCCCCATAATAAATTCACCTTTTTCAATCTTCAAGAGTCCAACTTTGGTCTTAACTATTTTTTCCTCTTCACATATGTAAAGAAGGAACAGCAGATGCCGGTTTAGAAAGAGAGACACAATCTCTTGGAGTAACTTGCACGTCTGGAGAGCATGGACAGGCAACATTCTAGGTCAGGACCCTTCTTCAGACTGCTTGGTGTGGGGGGTGGAGAAAGTTGGAAAGGAGAGGTGGGAGTGGTTACCTTAGAGTCCCTTCCCTCTACCGATGCGGCCTGACCCACTGAGTTCCTCCACCGCTTTAGAGGGAATGGACAGACGACGTTTTGAGTCAGGACCCTTCTTCAGACTGAGTGGAGAGGGTGGAGGGAGAAAGCTGGAAAAGAGAGATGGGGGCTGGGCAAAGCCTGGCAAGTGATAGGTGGACAAAAAATGCTAGAATAACTCGGCGGGACAGGCAGCATCCCTAGAGGGAAGGAATGGGTGACGTTTCAGGTTGAGACCCTTCTTCAGAAGTGATAGGTGAATATATGTGAGGAAGACACAAGATACTGCCGATGCTGGAATCTTGCTTAGAACACAATTTAGTTAGGTGCGCAGAATCTCTTGCCCAGAGTGGAGGAATCGAGGACCAGAGGACATGGGTTCAAGGTGAAGGAGAAAAGATTTAAAAGGAAACTGAGGGCGGTGGGAGTATGGAACAAACTCTCAGAGGAGGTAGTTGAGGCTGGGACTATCCCAAGAAACAGTTAGCCAGTTACATGGACAGGACAAATTTGGAGGGATATGGCCCAAATACTGGCAGGTGGGACTAGTGTAGCTGGGACATGTTAGTCGGTGGGAAAGTTTGGCCGAAGGGCCTGTTTCCACACTGTATCACTCTGTGGCTGACACAATGTGCTGTAGTAACTCAGCGGGTCAGGCAGCATCTGTGGAGAACATGGATAGGGACATTCACAGAGTGCTGGAGTAACTCAGCGGGTAAGGCAGCATCTCTTGAGAACATGGATAGGGACATTCACAGAGTGCTGGAGCAACTCAGCGGGTCAGGCAGCATCTCTGGAGAACATGGATAGGTGACATTCACAGAGTGCTGGAGTAACTCAGCGGGTCAGGCAGCATCTCTTGAGAACATGGATAGGTGACATTCACAAAGTGCTGGAGTAACTCAGCAGGACAGGCAGCATCTCTGGAGACAAGCAATGGGTGACGTTTCGGGTCGAAGATTGGTGAAGATGGGTCTCGACCCTGAAACGTTACCCATTCCTTCCAGCATTTTGTGTCTACCTAAACTGTGCCCATCTATCCACGTGGCGGTGTGCCAGCAGGCTGGAGGAGCGGGCAGGTGAAGGGGCGCTGGCTGGTGTGGACTCGTCGGTGCTCCAGCAGGTGGTCAAGCCGCGTGAAACACTTGCCACACTCAGCGCACAAACCCCATGCTGTCTTGTCACAGTGGGAGCAGCTGCTCGCCGGCGTGGGTCCGCCGGTGCTGCCGCAACCCCCGCGAGCTGTCAAACTCCTCACCGCAGTACGGGCAGTCGTAGGGCTGGCCACTGGTGTGCACGTGCTGGTGAGATATGGCTTGGGAAGCCATGGCAAAGCGCTCTCCACACACCGAGCTGGGGACGGGACGGTCGTTGGTGTGCACCCGCTGGTGGGACAGCAGAGAGGTGGAGCAGGTGAAGCCCTTGCCACACTGGGCGCAGGTGTAGGGGCGCTCGCCGGTGTGGTTGCGCTGGTGCACCACCAGGCTGCTGGACTGGGTGAAGCCCTTGCCACACTGGGTGCAGGTGTAGGGGCGCTCGCCAGTGTGGGTGCGCTGGTGGGACAGCAGGTGGCTGGAGTGCATGAAGCCCTTGCCACACTGCGTGCAGGTGTAGGGGCGCTCGCCGGTGTGGGTGCGCCGGTGCACCAGCAGGCTCCTGGACTGGGTGAATCCCTTGCCACACTGGGCGCAGATGAAGGGCCGCTCATCGGTGTGGGTGCGCAGGTGCTTCAGCAGGTTGGTGGACTGAGTGAAGCTCTTGCCGCACTGGTTGCAAGTGTAGGGGTGTTCGCCGGTGTGGATGCGCTGATGCTCCAACAGGGTGCTGGCGCGGGTGTAGCCCTTGCCGCACTGGGTGCAGGTGTAGGGCCGCTCCCTTGTGTGGGTGCGCTGGTGCTCCAGCAAACTGCTGGAGCAGATGAAGCCCTTGCCGCAGTAGCTGCAGGTGTAGGGGTGCTCGCCGGTGTGGGCGCGTTGGTGGTCCAGCAGGGTGCTGGAGCGGGTGTAGCCCTTGCTGCACTGGGCGCAGGTGCAGGGGCGCTTGCCGATGTGGGTGCGCCGGTGGGACAACAGGTGGATGGACTGGGTGAAGCCTTTGCCGCAGTCACTGCATGTGCAGGGTCGCTCATCGCTGTGCAGGCGCCTGTGCTGCTTCAGGGTCGTGGACGTCTTGAAGCCTTTGCCGCAGTCAGAGCAGGTGAAGGGCCGCTCACTGCTGTGCACCCGCCGGTGGTTCTTCAGCTCTGGCGACGACTTGAAACCTTTGCCGCAGTCGGAGCAGGTGAAGGGCCGTTCACTGCTGTGCACCCGCCGGTGCTGCCGTAGCCCCATCAAATGGACAAAGCTCTTGCCACAGGTGGAGCAGCCATAGGGCTTCTCGCCGGAGTGCACCTGCCGGTGAAATTTCAGGTGTTGCACCGTCTTGTAGCTCTTGCCGCAGTCGGAGCAGGTGAAGGGCCTCTCGCTGGAGTGTATGCTGCTGTGCCGCAGCAGGTTGCTGGAGCTGATGAAGCTCCTGCCGCACTCCGAGCAGTTGAAGGGGCGATCTCCCGTGTGCTCCCGCCGGTGGGTCTCCAGCTGGCTCGGGTACTGCCAGGCCTTGCCACACACGTCACACTCATAACGCTTCTCCTTGTTGTGCCCCGTCATGTGGTCCTCCACCGAAGCTCAGCCCCTCGAGGCTCAGGACGCACACTCAGCAGATGGAAGGGCTTACCGGCACCCTGGCCGCCCTCGATGGCCGCTCACGCCCCTGTCCCTCCGTCCACAGTAACGGCTCCTAAACCCTGCAGGAGGGGAACACAGAGGGTCAACAAGCTGGCAGACAGGACATTACTAGCATATATTGGCTGTGGTTATGACAGAGGAAACGGTTATACACCCGGGTGCTATCCTGACTACGGGAGCTGTCTGTGTGGAGTTTGTACGTTCTTCCCCTGACCTGTGTGGGTTTTTTACTCCAGGAGCTCCGGTTTCCTCCAACGTTTCAAATACATTCAGGGTTGTAGATTAATCAACCTCTAAAATTGTTAAATTGTCCCTAATGTGCGTAGGATAGTGCTAGTGTCTGAGGTGATCGCTGGTCGGCGCGGACTCCGTGGGCCAAAAGATCTGTTTCCGTGCTGCATCTCTGAACGAAACTAAGGGTCTCAACCCAAAATGTCACCCATTCATTCTCTCCACAGATGCTGCTTGACCCGCTGAGTTACTCCAGCACTTTGTGTCCATCTTCTCCACAGATGCTGCCTGACTTGCTGAGTTACTCCAGCACTCTCTCTCTGTCTCTCACTGTCTGTCTCTCTCTCTCTGTCTGTCACTCTCTCTCTCTCTTTCTCTGTCTCTCTCCATCTCCCTCTCTCTCTATCCCTCTTGTCTCTCTCCCTCTGTGACTGTTTCTCTTTCTCCCTCTCCCCATCTCACTGTCTCTCTCTCCGTCTCTCCCTCTGTCTCCCTTCCTCTCTCCCTGTCTCTCTCTGTCTGTTACTCTCTCTCCTTATCAGTCTCTCTCCCTGTCCCTCTTGTCTCTCTCCCTCTCTGCAACTGTCTCTCTTTCTCCCTCTCTCCATCTCACTGTCTCTCTCTCTGTCTCTCCCTCTCGGTCTCTCCCTCTCTTTCTCACTGTCTCTCTATCTGACTCCCTCTCTCTCTCTGTCTGTCTGTCTCTCTCTCTATTTCTCTCTGTCCCCCCTCTCTTCCTGCCTCCGTCTCTAGCTGTCTCTCTCTGTGTCTCTTTCCTCTCCGTGTCTCTCCCTGTCTCTCTCCCTCTCTCTGTCTCTGTATCTTTCTCTCTCCCTCCTTCTCCGTGTCTGTCTTTCCCCCTTCTCTCTGTCTCTCTCTGTCTCCATGTCACCCTCTCTGTCTCTCACTCTCCGTCTCTCTCTGTCTCTCTCTTCTTTCTCCCCCTGTCTTTCTCTGTCTCTCGCTGTCATCTCTGTTTCTCTATATCTGTCTCTCTGTCTCATTCCCTCTTTCTCTCTCTCTCTCTCTCTCTCTCTCTCTCTCTCTCTCTCTCTCTCTCTCTCTCTCTCTCTCTCTCTCTCTCTCTCTCTCTCTCTCTCTCTCTCTCTCTCTCTCTCTCTCTCTCTCTCTCTCTCTCTCTCTCTCTCTCTCTCTGCTTCTCTCTCTTTCTCTATCCCCCCCTCTCTCTCTCTCTGTCTCCCTCTCTCCTCTCTCTCTTACCTCAATCTCCCCCCCTCTGTCTGTCTGTCTGTCTCTCTATTTGTCTCTGTCTATCTGTCTCCCTCTCCGTTTCTCTCTCTCCCTCACCCTGCCTGTCTCTCTGCCCCTCTCTCTCTCTGTCTCGCACTCTCTCTCTGTCTACCCTCTTCTCCCTCTCACCCCTGTGTGTGTGTCTCTCTCTCTGTGTCTATATCTGTCTCTCCCTCTCTCTCTCTCTCTGTGTCTCTTTCCAGCTGTCTCTCCCTGTCTCTTTCCATCTCTCACTGACACGGACTCACTCTCTCTTTGTCTCTTTCTCTCCGTCTCTCTCCACCTCTGTCTCATTCACTCTCCGTTTCTCTCTCTCTCTTTCTCCCTCCCTCTGCCTCTCACTCTCTATGTCCCTCTCTCTGTCTCTCTCTCTCCCTGTGTCTCCCTCGCTCTATCTCACTCTCTCTGCCTCTCACTCACTTTCTACCTGTCTCTCTCTCTTTCAAGTATCGCTCTGTCTATTTCTCCCTATCTATCTCCCTATATTTCTCCCTCTCTCTTTGCCTCTCTCACACTCTGTCTCTCTCTGTCACTCCCCCTATCTCCCCATCTCTCCCTCTCTGTCTGTCACTCTCTTCTCTCCCTCTCTCTCTCGCTCCCTGTGTCTCCCTATCTCTGTCTTTCCGTGTCTCTCTCTCGCTCCCTCTCTCCCTCTCTCTATCTGTATCTCCCACACCCCGTCTCTCGCCCTGCCTCTCTGTTTCTGTCTCTGTCTCTGTCTCTGTCTCTGTCTCTGTCTCTGTCTCTGTCTCTCTCTCTCTCTCTCTCTCTCTCTCTCTCTCTCTCTCTCTCTCTCTCTCTCTCTCTCTCTCTCTCTCTCTCTCTCTCTCTCTCTCTCTCTCTCTCTCTCTCTCTCTCTCTCTCTCTATCGGTCCCTCTCTGTTTCTTTCTGTCTCTCTCTCTCTCTCTCTCTCCCCCTCTCTTTCTTTCGCTCTCTCTCTCTCAGTTTTCTCTCTCTCTCCCCCTCTCTCTCTGTGACTATATCTGTCTCTCCCTCTGTCTCTCTCTCTCCCCCCCCCACTGTCTCTTTCTGCCTCTCTCTCTCACTCCATCTCAACGACTGTCTCTCTCTCCTTGTCTCCCTGTCGGTTCCTCTGTCTCATTCTCTGTCTGTCTCTCTCTCTCTCTCTCTCTGTTTCACACCGTCTCTCTCCCTCTTTGTCTCTGTCTCTGTCTCTTCTTCTGTCCCTCTCTCTGTCTCTCTCTCTCTCTCTCTCTCTCTCCATCTCTGTCTCACTCTCTCTATCCCTCTTTCTCCCACTGTCTCTCTTTCTCTCTCTGCCTCTCTGTCTCCGTCTCTCTCTCTCTATCTCTCTCACCCTCTGCTTCTCTATCTGTCTCTCTCTCTTTCTTTCTCTCCCTGTCTCTCTCTTTCTGTCTCTCTCAGTCTATATCTCTCTCTCTCTGTCTCTTGTGTCTCTCTCCCTCTGTCTGTCTCTCTCTCTCTGTCTCTCACTCTCTCTCTCTGTTTCTCTCTCTCTCTGTCTGTCTCTCTCTCTTTCTCTCTCTGTCTATCTCTCTCTCTACCTCTCTGCCTCTATCTCTCTCTGTCTCTCTCTCTGTCTCTCTCTCACTGTCCCTAACTCTCTCCCCGTCTCCCTCTCTCCCGTCTCTCTCTCCGTCTCTCTCTCTCCGTCTCTCTCTCTCTCTCTCTCTCTCTGTCTCTCTCTCTGTATTGAGTCTAAAAGTTGGGAGGTCACGTTGCAGTTGTACAAGACGTTGGTGAGGCCACATTTAGAGTATTGCGTTCAGTTCTGGGCACCGTGTTACAGGAAATATGTCAATGAGCTTGGAAAGGGCGCAGAGAAGATTGACGAGGATGTTGCCGGCTCGAGGGGCCTGAGCTATAGGGAGAGGTTGGGGCAGGGCTGGGACTCTCTTCCTTGGAGCGCAGGAGGATGAGGGGTGATATTATTGAGGTGTACAAAATCACCAGAGGAATAGTTCGGGTAAACGCACAGAGTCTCTTGCCCACAGTAGGGAATCGAGGATCCGAGGGCGTGTTCAAGGTGAGAGACGCGGAGGTGGGGAAAATTGAATAGGAATCTGTTAAAATCGATCCTGCCTCCACTTCCACTGGAAGCTCATTTCACACAGCCACCACTCTCTGAGTAAAGAAGTTCCCCCTCATGTTACCCCTAAACTTCTGTCCCTTAATTCTCATGTCATGCCCTCTTGTTTGAATCTTCCCTACCCTCAATGGGAATAGCTTATCCACGTCAACTCTGTCTATCCCTTTCATCATTTTAAAGACCTCAATCAAGTCCCCCCTTAACCTTCTGCGCTCCAAAGAATAAAGACCTAACTTGTTCAACTTTTCTCTGTAACTTCGTTGCTGGAACCCAGGCAACATTCTAGTAAATCTCCTCTGTATTCTCTCTATTTTGTTGACATCCTTCCTATAATTAGGCGACCAAAATTGTACACCATACTCAAGAATTGGTCTCACCAATGCCCTGTACAATTTTAACATTACTTCCCTACTCCTATATTCAATGTTCTGATTTATAAAGGCCAGCACACCAAAAGCTTTCTTTACCACCCTATCTGCATGCGATTCCACCTTCAGGGAACTATGCACAGTTATTCCTAGATTCCTCTGTTCGACAGCATCCTCAATTCCCTACCATTTACCATGTACATCCTATTTTGATTTGTCCTGCCAAGATGTAGCACTTCACACTTATCAGCATTAAACCCCATCTGCCATCTTTTAGCCCACTCTTCGAAATGGCCCAAATCTCTCATTAGACGTTGAAAATCTACTTCATTATCCACAACACCACCTATCTTAATATCATCTGCATACTTACTTATCCAATTTTCCACCCCATCATCCAGATCATTGATGTACATGACAAACAACAGTGGACCCAACACAGATCCCTGAGGCACCCCACTGGTCACCGGCTTCCAACCTGACAAACAGCCATCCACCCAGGAATCAGTCCAGTGAACCCTCTCTGTACTCCCTCTATGGCAAGAATGTGTTTCCTTAGATTAGGAGACCAAACCTATACACAATACTCCAGGCGTGGTCTCACCAAGGCTCTGTACAACTGTAGTAGAACCTCCCTGCTCCTACACTCAAATCCTTTTGCTATGAATGCTAACATACCATTCACTGTCTTCACTGCTGCACCTGCATGCCTACTTTCAATGACTGGTGTACGATGACACCCAGGTCTCGTTGCATCTCCCTTTTCCTAATCGACCACCTTTCAGATAATAGTCTACCTTCCTGATCTTGCCATCAAAGTGGATAACTTGACATTTATCCATATTATACTGCATCTGCCATGCATTTGCCCACTCACACAACCTATCCAAGTCACCTTGCAGCCTCCTAGCATCCTCCTCACAGCTAACTCAGCCCCCCAGCTTCGTGTCATCCATAAACTTGGAGATGTTGCATTCAATTCCCTCGTCCAAATCATTAATATACATTGTAAATAGCTGGGGTCCCAGCACTGAACCTTGCAGTACCCCACCAGTCATTGCCTGCCATTCTGAAAAGGACCCGTATGCTCCTACTGTTTGCTTCCTGTTTGCCAGCCAGTTCTCTTTCCACATCAATGCTGAACCCCCAATACCGTGAACCCCCAATGCCGTATGCTTTAAGTTTGCATACTAATCTCTTATGTGGCACCTTGTCGAAAACCTTCTGAAAGTCCAGATATAACACATCCACTGGTTCTCCCTTATACACTCTACTAGTTACATCCTCGAAAAATTCTAGAAGATTTGTCAGACATGATTTACCTTTCATAAATCCATGCTAACTTTGTCCAATGATTTCACCACTTTCCAAATTATCTGCTATCCCATCTTTAATAACTGACTCTAGAATTTTCCCCACCACCGATGTTAGACTAACTGGTCTGTAATTACCCATTTTGTCTTCCCTCCATTTTTAAAAATTGGGTTACATTAGCTACCCTCCAATCCTCAGGAACTACTCCAGAATCTAAAGAATTTTGAAAAATTATCACTAATGTAATTCTGTGCTGCACAGTGACGCAGCGTTACAGCTGGTGCCTCACCGCCAGAGACCCGGGCTCGATCCTGACTATGGGTGCTGTCTGTGTGGAGTTTGTACGTTCTCCCCCTTGACCTGCGTTGGTTTTGACTCCGGGAGCTCCGGTTTCCTCCAACATTTCAAAGACGTTCAGGGTTGTAGATTAATCGCCCGACGCAAAATTGTTAAATTGCACCTAATGTGCGTAGGATAGTGCTAGTGTACGGGGTGATCGCTGGTTGGCGCGGACTGAAAGACCTGTTGCGGTGCTGCATCTCTTAACTAAACCAAAGGGTCTCGACCCAAAATATCATCCATTCATTCTCTCCAAATATGCTGCCTGACCCACTGAGTTACTCCATCACTTTGTGTCTTTTCCACAGATGCTGCCTGAACCGCAGAGTTACTCCAGCACTTCGTTATGGATTCATAGAGTGATGCAGCATTGGAAAGAGGCCCTTCGGCCCAACTCACACTTGCACTCCAAAATCCCTCAGCTCCACACATCCCCCCAGCTCCCCGTCATTCACAGTGAAGGCCCTGCCTGGTTTGACTTCCTAAACTGCAACACACTCCCCACCCCCAAACAATATGACCTCCTCCCTGTGGCTCGCTGCCCCTTACCCCAGCCGCCACCTCCTGCTACTTACCCCCCTTTGCTGTCTCCCCCCTCCTCCCCACCCCCAATGTGAACCCACCTCCACATGGCTTGAAGGGCCGAATGGCCTACTCCTGCACCTATTTTCTATGTTTCTATGTTTCTATTCGGCCCTTTGAGCCAGCAGCGCCATTCAATGTGATCATGGCTGATCATCTCCAATCTGTACCCCGTTCCTGCCTTCTTCCCATATCCCAACTCCGCGATCGATAAGAGCCCTATCTTGCTCCCTCTTGAAAACATCCAGAGAACCGGCCTCCACCGCCCTCTGAGGCAGAGAATTCCTCAGACTCACTACTCTCTGTGAGAAAAAGTGTTTCCTCATCTCCGTTCTAAATTTCTTATTTATAAACTGTGACCCCTGGTTCTGTGCTCCCGCAACATCGGGAACATGTTTCCTATCACTAGCGTGTCCAAACACTTAAAAATCTTACATGTTTCAATGGGATTCCGTCTCATCCCTCTAAACTCCAGAGTGCACAAGCCCAATCACTCCATTCTCTCAGCGCATGACAGTCCCAACATCCCGGGAATTAACCTTGTAAACCTACACTGCACTCCTTCAATAGCAAGAATGTCCTTCCTCAAACTGCACACAATACTCCAAGTGTGGCATCACTAGGGCTCTGTACAACTGCAGAAGGACCTCTTGCTCCTATACTAGTCCTCGTGTTATAAAAGCCAACGTGCCATTCACTTTCTTCACTGCCTGCTGTACCTGCATGCTTACTTTAATAGACTGATGAACAAGGACCCCCAGATCCCGTTGCACTTGATCCCGTTGCACTTCCCCTTTTCCCAACTTGACGCCATTTAGATAGTAATCTGGCTCCCTGTTTCTGCTTCCAAAGTGGATAACATCACGTGGTGTCAGCATGGTGGAGGTTGTGGGCCTGTTGCGGAGCCGGGAACTCTGGTGAGGTGACGGCTCTGGCCCGCTGGTGGCCGGTGGAAAGGCGAGGGAGGGTGGGCGGAGTCCCGTGGGGGGGGGGGGGGGGACTGGAGTAGAGATACAGGCAGCAGCATCGGTGGCCCCGGAGAGACAGTGAAGGTCAACGACAGCGGCCGCGGTGGCCCCGCCCGGGGAGGCGGTGAAAGTCTGCGGCTGCGGCTGTTTCAGTGATCCGGGTCTAGGTGTGGGTGTGGGTCCGTATGAGTCGGGTTGGGGTGTATGAGTGCGTGAATATGTGTGTGAGTGGGCGTGTGTAAGTATGGGTGAGTGAGTGTGTGTGAGCAGATGTGTGAGTGTGGGTCAGTGGGTGGGTGAGGGGGTGAGGGAGGTGTGTGTGGGTGAGGGGGGGTTGTGTGGGTGAGGAGGGGGTTGTGTGGGTGAGGAGGGTGTGTGTGGGTGAAGTGGGTGTGTGTAGGTGAGGTGGATGTGTGTGGGTGAGAGGGGTGTGTGGGTGAGGGGGGTGTGTGTGGGTGAGAGGGGTGTGTGGGTGAGGGGGTTGTGTGGGTGAGGGGAGTGTATGTGTGTGTCAGGGGGGTATGTGGATGAGGGGGGTGTGTGTGCGTGAAGGGGGTGTGTAGGTGAGGGGTGTGTGTGTGGGTGAGGGGTGTGGGGGGGTGAGGGTGTGTGTGTGGGTGAGGGGTGTGTGTGTGGGTGACGGGTGTGTGTGTGGGTGAGGGGGGGGGGTGTGGGTGAGGGGTGTGTGTGTGTGAGGGGGGGGCGGGGGTGAGGTGGAATATGTGGGTGAGGGGGTGTGTGGGTGTGGGTGAGGTGGGGGTATGTGGGTGAGGAAGTGTGTGTGGGTGAGGGAGTGTGTAGGTGAGGGAGTGTGTGGGTGAGGGGGGTGTGGGTGAGGGGGGTGTGTGGGTGAGGGGGGTGTGCGGGTGAGGGGGGTGTGCGGGTGGGGGGCTGAGGGGGGTGGGTGAGGGGGTGTGTGCGCGAGAGGTGTGTGTGTGGGTGAGGGAGTGTGTGTGGGTGAGAGGGATGTGGGTGTGGGGGGCGTGTGTGGGTGTGGGTGAGGTGGGGGTGTGGGGTGAGGGGGGTGTGTGTGCGGGCGAGGGTGGGTGTGTGTGGGTGTGTGTTTGTGAGGGAGGGGGTGTGTGGGCGTGGGGGGTGTGTGTGGGTGAGGGGTGCGTGTGTGTTAGGGGAGTGAGAGTGATGTGGGTGTGGGGTTTGTGTGGGTGAGGGTGGGTGTGTGTGGGTGAGGGGGGTGTGTGTGGGTGAGGGGGGTTGTGTGGGTGAGGGGGGTGTGGGTGAGCGGTGTTTGTGTGGGTAAGGGGTGTGTGTGTGTGTGGGTGTGTGTGTGTGTGGGTGAGGGGTGTGTGTGTGTGTGGGTGGGGGGGTGTGTGTTAGTGAGGGGTGTGTGTGTGTGTGTGTGAGGGGGGGGCGGGGGTGAGCTGGTGTATGAGGGTGAGGGGGGTGTGTGGGTGTGGGTGAGGTGGGGGTGAGGAGGTGTGTGTGGGTGAGGGGGTGTGTGGGTGAGGGGGGTGAGAGTGATGTGGGTGAGGGGGGGTATGTGGGTGTGGGGGGCGTGTGTGTGTGGGGGGGTGTGGGGTGAGGGTGGGTGTGTGTGGGTGAGGGCGGTGTGTGGGTGAGGGGGGGTGTGTGGGTGAGGGGGGGAGGTGTGGGTGAAGGGGGTGTGTGGGTGAGGGAGGGGGTGTGTTTGTGAGGGAGGGGGTGTGTGGGTGAGGGGGTGTGTGTGGGTTAGGGGGGTGTGTGGTTGATGGGGGGTGTGTGTGGGGGTGTGTGGGTGAGGGGGGTGTGTGTAGGTGAGGGGGGTGTGTGGGTGAGTGGGGTGTGTATGTGGGTGTGTGGATGAGGGGGGTGTGTGGGTGAGGGGGGTTTGTGTGGGTGAGGGGGGTGTGTGTGGGTGAAGGGGGTATGTGTGGTTGATGGGGGTGTGTGTGTGGGTATGGGTGTGTGTGTAGGTGAGGGGGTGTGTGGGTGAGGGGGGGTGTGTAAGTGTGGGTGAGAGAGTGTGTGTGAGCTGGTGTGTGAGTGTTGGTCAGTGGGTGGGTGAGGGGGTTGAGGGTGTGTGTGGGTGAGGGGGGGTGTGTGGGTGGGGGGGGGGTGTGGGTGTGGGTGAGGGGGTGTGTGTGTGGGTGAGTGGGGGGTGTGTGTGTGGGTGAGGGGTGTGTGCGTGGGTGAGGGGGGGTGTGGGTGATCATATATATATGTCAAAATGATCATGGCAAATCATCCACAATCAGTACCCCGTTCCTGTTTTCTCCTCATATCCCTTGATTCTGTTAGCCTCAAGAGCTAAATCTAAGTCGAAAATATTCAGTGAATTGGCCTACACTGCCTTCTGTGGCAGTGAATCCCAGATTCACAACTCTCTGTTTGAAAAAGTTTCTCCACATCGCAGTCCTAAATGGCCCACCCCTTATTCTTAAACTGACCCCTGGTTCTGGACTGCCCCAACATCGGAAACATCGACAAGTAGCCAAATGACCCGAAACGTTGCCCATATTTTACCCCAGCACTTTGTGCCCATATTTGGCAGACACATGGAACTGCAGATGCTGTTTCATACAGAAAAAGACACAGAGTGTTGGAGTAACATAACAGGTCACAGATGAAACAGCAATGGCAGGAATTTCTGGGCATAATCCGGAAGACGCAGGATCATTTCATTCCAGAAAGGAATAAAGATACTCAGGGGAGTAGGAGGCAACCGTGGCTGACAAGAGCAGTTGGGGATAGAATAAAACTTAAAGAAAAGATGTATAACACAGCAAAGAGTAGCCGGATGCCAGAGGATTGGGAAACTTTCATAGAACAACAGAAGGAAACAATACGGGCTGAAAAGATGAAGTGCGAAGGGAAGCTGGCCAGGAATATAAAGAAGGACAGTAAAAGCGTATTTAGATATGTTAAGGGAAAAAGGGTAGCAAAGTCAAATGTGGGTCCCTTGAAGGCAGACACGGGTGAAATTATTATGGGCAACAGGGAAATGGCAGAAGAGTTGAATAGGTACTTCGGATCTGTCTTCACTAAGGACGACACAAACAATCTCCCAGATGTACTGGAGGACAGAGGATCTAAGGGGTAGAGGAACTTGAAGAAATTTTCATCAGGCGAGAAATAATATTGTGTAGGCAAATGGGACTGAAGGATGATAAATGCCCTGGGCCTAATGGTCTGCATCCCAGGATCCTCATGGAGGAGGCTCTAGAAATAGTGGATGCATTGGTGATCATTTCCAATGTTCAATAGATTCAGGAGCAGTCCCTGTGGATTGGAGGATAGCAAATGTTATCCCATTTTTCAAGAAAGGAGCGAGAGAGAAAACGGGGAATTACAGACCAGTTAGCCTGATTTTAACAATATAAGAATATAACAATTACAGCTTGGTGTAACATTAAGGCTCGGTGTTGGGGCCACAACAGTTTACCATATATATTAATGATTTGGAAGAGGGAATTAGGAGCAACACTTATAAGTTTGTGGAGGACACAAAGCTGGGTGGCAGTGTGAACTGTGAAGAGGATGTCAGGAGGTTGCAGGGTGACCTGAACAGGTTGAGTGATTGGGCAGATGCATGGCAGATGCAGTATAATATAGATAAATGTGAGGTTATCCACGTTAGCGGCAAAAACAAGGGGGCAGAATATTATCTCAATGGTGTTAGGTTAGGTAAGGGGGAGGTACAGGGAAACCTTGTGTCTTTGTACACCGGTCACTGAAAGTTGGCATGCAGGTACAGCAGGCAGTGAAGAAAGCTAATGGAATGTTGGCCTTCAAAACAAGAGGATTTCAGTATAGGGGCTGAGAGGCTCTTCTGCAGTTGTATAGGGCTCTAGTGAGACCACATCTGGAGTATTGTGTACAGTTTTGCTCTACTAATTTGAAGAAGGACATCTTTGTGATTGAGGCAGTGCAGCGTATGTTCACAAGATTGATCCCTGGGATGGCGGGACTGTCTTATGAGGCAAGATTGAAAAGATTAGGCTTGTATTCACTGGAGTTTAGAAGGATGGGGCATCTCATAGAAACATATAAAATTATAAAAGGAATGGACAAGCTAGATGCAGGAAAAATGTTCCCAATGTTAGTTGAGTCCAGAACCAGGGGCCACAGTCTTAGAATAAAGGGGAGGTCATTTAGGACTGAGGTGAGAAAAAAACTTTTTCTCCCAGAGAGATGTGAATTTATGGAATTCCCCGCCACAGACGGCAGTGGAGGCCAAATCACTGGATGGATTCAAGAGAGAGTCAGATAGAGCTCTGGGGGCTAGTGAAGTCAAGGGATATGGGGAAAAGGCAGGCACGGGTTATAGATAGGGGATGATCAGCTATGATCACAATCAATGGTGGTGCTGGCTCGAAGGGCAGAATGGCCTCCTCCTGCACCTATTTTCTATGTTTCTATGTCAGGCAGCATCTCTATTCAACGTGGATAGGCCACGTTTCAGGTCTGCAGAAGAGGGTTCGTGACCAAAAAAACATCCTCTTTTCTCCACAGATGCTGCCTGACCTGCTGCATGACCAGCCAACTCAACCTCTTCCTGTAGCTCACACCCTCTAGACCTTTGTGTCTATCTTCTCCACAGATGCTGCCTGGCCTGACCCGACCCTCCCCCTCCCCCATATGAGGCGCCCGGTTCAACCCGGGGGCGGCAAAGGGGGAGATGAGTGGGGGTGTAGGAGCAGGGGGAGCAGTCAGTGGGGGAGGGGGTGTGGGTGACGGGGGATGTGTGGGTGAGGGGGTCCCCCTCTCTCTCTCCATCTTTCTCTGTCTGTCTGTCTCTCTGTCTGTCTGTCTCTCTCTGTATGTCTGTCTCTCTCGTTCTCCCTGTGTCTCTCTTTCCCTCTCTCTGTCTCTCTCTCACTCTCACATTCTCTCTGACACACTCTCTCTCTCTCTTTCTCTGACACTCTCTCTCTCTGTCTCCCTCTCTCTGAAACTTTGTCTCTCTCTCTCTCCGTGTCTCTCTCTATCTGTCTGTATTTCTCTCTCTGTCCCTCCCTTCCTCTCTCTCTGTCCTTTTCTCTTTGTCTCTGTCTCCCTCACTCCCTCTCTCTCTGTCTCTATCTTTCTCTCTCTCTCTCTCTGTATCTCTGTGTTTCTCAGTGAGAGGGGATGTGGGCGAACATGGACCCGATTCAGACAATGCCAAGTGTGGGCTAGCAGAGTGAAATGGGCCGAACGGGGGAGGGTGTGTGTGTGTGTGGGTGAGAGCAGCCGTGTGAGTGTGAGTGGGTCAGTGGGTGTGTGAGGGGGTTGAGGGTCTCTCTCTCTCCCTCCCTCCCTCCCTCTCTCCATCTTTCTCTCACCAGGGTCCGGGGTCTCAGCGCCGGTTCATCTCCATCTTGTTCCCGCTCCACGTCACCAACCGCCAACCCCGCGCTGTCTCTCTCTCTCAGTTCCAGCCCCCCCCCCCCCCCCCGCCTGCAGGACCGGCCCGGAGGACCAACGGCGCTCGGCTCGCCCCGTCTGGCCTGGAGGACCATCTGTGATCCGCTCGCCCGCCTGGAGGACCGCTGGCTCCCGTCACCACGTGATGTCGCTCTGTATCGTCCCGTGTCCTTCACTCTCGCGGGCAGGCGGGGTGAGCCGAGCGGCCGTGGTCCTCCGGGCCGGTCCTCCAGGCGGGGGGGCGGGAACAAGAAGAAGATGAACCGGCGCTGAGACCCCGGACCCTGGTGTGAGGGATAAAGTTATTAAACCCCACTATTGTAAGGATTCAGGAAAAGATTCTAACTTGTAAACAGGATTCTAACCGATAGAGGCCAGGGAGAAGATGTTGACACAGCTGGGTTTATGAGAACTGTCCCTGAGTGAGGATGGATGGCATAGTATAGCGTAGAAGGGAGGTGATAGATGGGACCCTTGTCAGTAGGGACTAGGGATGAAAGGGACCCTTGTCAGTAGAAACTAGCTTTAGTTCAGATATAAAAAAAACTGAGATAGATCAGTTGGAGGTGAGAAAACTAGGCCACGTCAATTGCAACTGGGCATGCTTAATGATATAAATGAATATTACTTATACGCCCCTAGTCGAGAAATTGCTCATTATCATGAACATGCTATGTATGATGTGGGAGGTACTGGGGGATATACCCATAGACTGTGCACCTCAGTGCTCTGATTGGGAAGAGCCAGAAGGGGAGGTTAAGTCAGCAGAATTGTGTGTATAAAGGGGCTTTACTTTTCTGATTTCGGTGTGTCTCAATTTGGAGAGGCACCCGATTCTGCAGTTTCGCAAATAAATAAAAAGCATCTCTTGTTTCGATGATTTAGTCTCTGAGCAGTGATTGTGAGCACGAACTATATCTCTCAAAGTGGGGGCTCGTCCGCGATCGCCACTCCGGCCGCTCGGCAGAAGCATGGAAGGAAGGGATGGTGCACCCCTGCTGATTTCAGCGGTCTCTAATCTCCTTGCTTGCCATCAGCGGTTTGAGCTAGTGATATCCGGACAAGAGACTCGGGAAACAAGAGGGAGTGTTGGAAAAATAAACAAGGGATGGTCGAGTGATTCTTGTGCACAGGACCCTGGTAAGAAAACTGACTATTAAGTATTGCCCGGGCGACCGAGGGTCTGTCGGACGGGAATAGTCTGATAAGACAACAGATAACCGGAACGGGAAAAGTAAGAGTCCAGGGGGAAATTAAAAAGGCTCAATGGTGAAGAGCCACACATTCAGCCTGATAGTCCGTTGGGGCGAATGTGGCAATCTTGGGGAGAAGGAAGCCCCGGGAGTAAAGTTAAAAAAGGAAGGAGCAACACAGAAAGACATAGAAGAGGCAACTGTCAAATCGTTTTTAAGGAAAGCTACAGAAGCCTATAAATTATATGTGGAAAGACAGATTTTGAACAAAAATTGACGGAAACCTCAAAGAAATTTCAGGAAATAGAAGAATTTGCACTAACTCCTCATATACAGATTGGTCAGGTATATGAGGAGTTAGTGCAAAATATTATAGAAAGCAGAAGGTAGAGTAGCAATAAGAATTATATAAATGATAATTTTGAAACTTTAATCTGTGCAGGAAATTGCATAATTTCATTGAAGTAAGAATGGAACGAATATGATTTGTGTGTAAAAAACGGTTTTGAATGAATGAGGAAGTTCATATATGTGATAAGTTTGTTTGTTGTAGGCCACATGCTGTAAGGGTAGGTGTGTGTGTTCCTTTAAGAAATTCTAAGCAATGGGGGAGGTTACGAGCAGCTGTAAGCTAACAAACAACGCTTTGTATCATCGCAACTTAAAAGGGGAAAGTTGGAAAATTTAGGTGGCTTGGTTTTGCTGATGTTTCTATAGATTTCTTTTCAGTAAAGTTAATTTGGAAAATTGTTACTAGTACTAAATAGTGGTGAGAATGGGTTGAAATAATTGCAAATAAGTTCATTGCTGAAACAAGACCACCTTTTGTGGTTTGTTTAGATAAGCATTCTGGTTGGAGAAGGGTAATGACTGCTGAGATTTTCAGAAACAGTTGTGAGGAAGTGGCCCAAGGATGGCACTTTCAAGATAAATGTGTGACAAGATGGAAGTGCTAATTATGAATTATATGTCACAGATAAGGTGGAAAAGTGAGAAAGGGGAGAGCAAAGGAATTAGATGTACTTAGGCAGTTTAGAGAGAGAAAGGAGAGAGGCAGTGAGGAGGTAACGACGGGTGTGAAAGTAATAAATCAGGAAGAGTCAGTGGAAGATTTTAAAAGAAAGGTGAATACATTTGCAAAGTAGGATAAACTATTTGAGAAGTAAGAAATTCTGTACTCCAATTCTGGAGTATGGTGTACAATTTTGGTCGCCAAATTATAGGAAAGATGTCAACTACATAGAGAGTGTACAGAGGAGATTTACTAGAATGTTGCCTGGGTTAAAGCAACTAAGTTACAGAGAAAGGTTGAACAAGTTAGGTCTTTATTCTTTGGAGCGCAGAAGGTTAAGGGGGACTTGATAGAGGTCTTCAAAATTATGAGAGGGATAGAGTTGACATGGATAAACTTTTCCCATTGAGAGTAGGGAATATACAAACATGAGGACATGATTTGAGAATGAAGGGGCAGAAGTTTAGGGGTAACATGAGGAGGAACTTCTTTACTCAGAGAGTGGTAGCTGTGTGGAATGAGCTTCCAGTGGAAGTGGTGGAGGCAGGATCGATTTAACATTTAAAAATAAATTGGATAGGTATATGAACGGGAAAGGAATAGAGGGGTATGGTCTGAGTGTAGGTAGATGGGACTAGGAAGTAAATGTTCGGCATAGACTGGAAGGGCGGAGAGGGCCTGTTTCCGTGGTGTAATTGTTATATGGTTATATGGTTATATGGGTCAAACAGCTTTTGTGGAGGCAAATGGTGTATGTGAACAAATTGAGGTTAGAATGGGAAAGAAGGCATATCAGAAAGGATTAAAGTGGGAAGCAGAGGGATAAATTGATGAGACTGTTTTAAAACGATAAGAGCAGGCCAGACACAGATTATCCTTTGGGGCACTCATAAACTGAGAGGGCTAAAAAATACCTTACCCAATATTCCTGATGGGGCAGGAAATGGATTATGGCTTTGGAGGAGGAGAACGTGAGATTTGAAGGCACTGTTGATGAAAGTGATAGGAACCACTAAACTGACAGAACTCCTGAAGATGGCTGGTATAAAAATGCGGTGAACAATGCATTAAACAATGGCATGCTGTTTGGCACAGGCAGGCAGAGGGTATGGCAGGCCCTCAGACAATAATCCAGCAGCCTATCTGGAGAACAAGCTGAAAAGGTGGAGACTGGAAACTTAACATGATTCAGTGATCATTTGGTCAATGAGGTTGAGAAATATCGCAAATATATGAAAAAGATTTGCAGCCCAGCAGGAAGAGGTGCAGAGAAAAGTGATGCAAATGTAACTTGAAGAGCTCGAAAAGAAAGAGCGTGAAAAAGGAAAGACAATATTGTCAGTAACAACAGACCTGGATGAAAAGTCTGAAATAAGTGATGCACTGACACACAGTGAGTCCTATGAATTAGCAAAACAGGGGCCAGAGAATTGCATGCCAATAATAAATGTAATTGGAAGAGTGTTTCCTCAAATGCCCTATCACGAGTGAAATAAATCTGGATATAAGCCCAGACAGGACTGGGGTCCCCAAGGGAAGGAGGGATCTCAGGGAAGAGGTCAAGGCTAGTAAGGAGACAGGTAATGGATAAGATGTGTTGGGGATGTGGACAGGTATGGTAATCAGGAGATAATAATAATAATAATAATAATAAAGATAATGGTGAACATAAAGAAGAGGTATTAAATACACCGAGCCTAGGATGCTGCAGGGTTTTAAATACTAGCCCCGTGTTTTTAAATCAGATGTTAAAGGCAGATTTGGAAGGTGTTGATATAGTATGTGGATGGTTTGTTGGTTTGTTCCACAAGTGAGAAGCAATTGTAATCATCTTGGAAAAGATGGCACAGGAGGTCATAAAGTATCAAGGAAGAAGTTGTTGTTTTGTCAGCAGCAGGTAGAATATTTTGGACGAGTAATATCTAAAGAAGTAAAAGCTATAGAGCAGGATCAAATTGAAGGGATAATTGAAGTTCCAAAACCTCAGGCAGTAGGACAGATGATGATGATATTGGGAATGGCAGAATATAGTTCAGACTAGATTGGAAAGTATGTTGCAATTGTGATGCCATTAAGGAAAATAATGAAGGAAGAAGGACACAGAAGTCTGAGAAATGTTTTACAGTCAGAGCCTTTGAATGAAGGAGACAAAAAGGTTTTGCTTGTGGATGTTTCTTGTTAAAGGGATCATAATAGCAAGTTAGCAAGTACGTAGGGTTTGAAGTGATGCATCAGGATGAATTAGACTTTAAGGTAATCAAATTGGAAGCTTGCCTGCAATCTTGCTTAGCTCAGTTGGCAGAAATTAAGGTTTTAAGAGCAGCATATGTACATGGAGTCTGGCACATATTTGGAGCAGTAGGGAAACAGAAAGGCTTTGAAAGAAACAACGGAGACTCCATGCAAAGTTAGCAGTATCCCCCTATGAAATGTTGTTTGGGTTACCTTATTTGGGAAAGATAGAAGGAATACCCACCATAGAGGGCAGTGATGTTTTCTTAAGGAACTATTTACTGGCAGTATCTCGTTCTCTTACAGAATTAAAAGCTAAAGGATTATTAGCTCAAAGCCCACCACTCTACTTTCCAATACATGCTGTAAAGGCCGGCGACTGGGTACTGGTCAAGAATTGAAAGGAGGAGAAACTCCAGCCCAGGTGGACCGGCCAATACCTAGTACTACTGACAACCGAGACAGCAGTACGAACAAAAGAAAAAGGGTGGACCCACACGACCCGAGTTAGAGGGCCCGTTGACCCACCCGCTCCTGATAAAGAGGAACAATGGATGGTGAAGCCGGGGAATAAGCCCCTAACATTAACTTTTTTAAAAAAAAATGTATAACTAGCAGTATGAAAGGTGCAGTCGTGGTATTACTTGCTCTGCATGTAATCATGGTAAAAAGTATTAATAACTGTGATAAATGTTATCATCCTATCAAATACGGAGGGCAGACAACCAGATCATTTATCTATCATTCCCATGTGAACGATGCTTGCTATAGCCTGAGGGGAACTATTTGTGAGGACGGGGGAGAGAAGTATTATATGGTAGAGAATAGGGGATATGTAAGGAGGTTTGGGCACGTTACCTGCCAAAAGGGGAAGAGATGGGTTTGTTTGACTAGGATAGGACAGTCAGGTCTCCCTTTTCATGCCTTAAGATGGACATTAGACAAAGTGAAGGAGGAAGTAATACAAAGCTTAACGGAAGTAGTAGTCACCAAGCCTCCCCCTCCCCTACCTACTCAGCCTCAATTGCACCAGACAATGTATGAAGAAATAAAGAGGCAGATTGAGATCCCTGAAGGAGGGAAAAACTTGTTTGTGGACTTGGCCCTCCGGATAGCTGGAACCCTGAATGTGACTAGCTGTTGGGTCTGTGGCGGACCACTGATGAGCTCACGTTGGCCGTGGAGAGGATCCATTGTTGAAGTATGGGACCTGATGGAGTGAAACCTGACAGTTGGACAAGACCGAGATCCCCAGGCATGGGTCCTGACAGATGCTCCGGTTGGGACTGAGTGTATCTCTAGGCCATGGGCAAAGGATGTCATCCTAGTAGGCAGCAGCCCCTGCCAGCGCATCATCACCCAGTCGCAGAAACAGTCCCGAGTGTGGTGGCCAGAGGAGCCTAATTGGTATACAACTAAAAAAGAGGGAAGAAACTGCACTATCTGGATGAAGACTGACGGAATGGAATCAACTGGACTATGGAACTGTACCAGGAACAACCCTTATGAAGGTATCCCGGTGTTGCGAGACATATGGAACAATGTTACCTCTAGTGGACCGGCCCCTGAAGGACTGTTATGGATATGCGGAGACAAGGCATATTCGGTGTTGCCAGGAGATTGGAGCGGAACTTGACTCATTGGACTGGTACAACCGGGATTTTTCCTGCTAAACACCGAAGAGGGGCGGTCGCTAGGAACACCTGTATTTGACGACCTATATCAGAAGAAGAGGAAGATGGACATCGGAGAATGGGAAGCTGATGAATGGCAACCCGCAAGAATCATCTCATACTGTGAACCAGCCACTTGGGCACAGGATGGATCCTGGGGCTACCAAACCCCGGTATACATGTTAAACCGGATCATAAGACTCCAGGCAGTACTTGAAGTAATTACCAACCAAACTGGGGCGGCACTAGAGATGATGGCGAAGCAGCAGACACAGATGAGAGCAGCGATATACCAGAACCGGTTGGCCCTAGATTACCTCCTGGCAGAAGGAGGAGGGGTATGCGGAAAATTCAACCTCTCTAACTGCTGTCTAAATATCGATGACAACGGACAGGCACCAATGGACATACCAGAAGGAATCCGGAAGTTGGCACATGTTCCAATACAAAAATGGAATTCGATTATGGGTACCCGATGGTGGGATTCCCTCCTTGGAGGAACATGGTGGAGAACGGCAGGAGTCGTGTTTCTATATGCATTGGCTGGGCTGATATTTATCCCCTGTTGTATCCCTTGTTTTAGGGAACTCATTACAAGGAGTGTAAGTCAGATACAGGCTGTAGTGGCACCTATGGGAACAAAAGGGGAGATACAGAAAATAATGATACTGCGACCAGAGAAGAACCAGGATCCACAGGAGAAGGAGATTAGGAGAATGTTACTTCAATTAGAACTGAAGGAGCTTGAAATTGGGGTTTAATCAATAAATGCGAAGTAAAAGAAAAAGGGAGGATTGTGAGAAATAGAGTGATTAAACCCCCACTGTTGTGAAGGTCCGGGCGAGGATTCTAACATTGTTGTGAATGAGGTAACCAGCATCGTCCTTGAGCACCACTGATAGCATTGTGTAGCGGCAGACAGGGATGCGGGATGCGGCCATAATCACCAGAGACTAGCTTTTCAATTAAAATACAAGAAACTAGGCCAGGTCAATTGTAACTGAGCATGCTTAATGAAATAAATGAATATTACTTACACGCCCCTGGGCAAGAAACTGCTCAATACCATGCACATGTATGAACATGCGATGTATGATGTGGGAGGTACTGGGGGACGTACCTATAGACTGTGCACTTCAGTGCTCTGATTGGGAATAGCCAGAGGGGAGGTTAAGCCAGCAGAATTGTGTGTATAAAGGGGCTTTACTTTCCTGACTTTGGTGTGCCTCTAGGGGACAGCAAAGTAGAGGCACCTATTCTGCAGAATATTATATTAACAAAAGCTTCTTTGCTGACTTTGTCTCAAACAGCATTTGTGATTTTTTATATCTCACACTCACCTTCTCTGTCTGTCTCTCTTTATGTCTCTCTTTCTCTATCTCTCTCTGTCTATGTCTCCCTCTCTGCCTCTCTCCCTCTGTCTGTCTCTCTCTCCGTCTCCCTCTGTTTCACTCCCTTTCTCTGTCTCTCTCTCCGTCTCTCTCTTTTTCTTTCTCTCTGTCTCGCTCTCTACTTCACTCTCTCTCTCTTTCTCTCCGTCTGTCTCTCTCTCGGTCTCTATATATCTCTATATATCTCTCTGTCTCCCTCTGTCTCTCTCTCTCTCTCTCTCTGTCAAGCTCCCTCTGTCTCTTTCTCTCTCTTTCTGTGTCTTTCTGTCACATTCCGTGTATTTCTGTCCCTATCTCTGTCTGTCTCTCTGGCTCTCTGTCTCTCTCTGGCTCTCTCTCTCCGTCTCTCTCTGTCTGTCTGTCTCTATGTCTGTCTCTCTTTCTCTCTCTCTGTCTGTCTCCCTTTCTCTCTTTGTCTCTCTTTCCCTCTCTCTGTCTCTCTCCCGCTGTCTCTCTGTCTGTCTGTTTCTCTCTCTCACTCTCTCTGTGTCTGTCTCTGTCTCTCTCGCTGTCTCTCACTCTCTGTCTCTCTCTATCGCTCTCTCTCTCTCTGTATCCCTCTCTCTGTCTGTCTCTGTCAGTCCCTCTCGCTGTCTCTCTCTATCTCTCTCTCTCTCTCTCCCTCTCTCTGAATCTCTCTGTCTCTCGCCGTGTCTCTCTGTCTCTCTCTCTCTCTCTCTTTGTCACTGTCTCTCTCTATGTCTCTCCCTCCCTCTCTCTTTGTCTGTCTCTCCCTCTCTATGTCTCTCTATCTCTCTCTGGCTCTGTGTCTCTGGCTGTCTCTTTAACTCTCTCCTTCTCTCTCTCCCCATCTCTCTCTTTCTTTCTCTGTCTGTCTGTCTCTCTCTCTCTGTGTCTCTCTCTCTGTGTCTCTCTCGTTCTCCCCGTGTCTCTCTTTCCCTCTCTCTATCTCTCACTCTCACATTCCCTCTGACACTCTCTCTCTCTCTCTCTCTCTGTCTCCCTCTCTCTGAAACTTTCTCTGTCTCTCTCTCTCTCCGTGTCTCTCTCTATCTGTCTGTATTTCTCTCTCTGTCTCTCCCTTCCTCTCTCTCTGTCCCTCTCTCTTTGTCTCTGTCTCCCTCACTTCCTCTCTCTCTGTCCCTCTCTCTTTGTCTCTGTCTCCCTCACTCCCTCTCTCTCTGTCTCTATCTTTCTCTCTCTCTCTGTATCTCTGTGTTTCTCAGTGAGAGGGGATGTGGGCGAACGTGGACCCGATTCAGACAATGCCAAGTGTGGGCTAGCAGGAGTGAAATGGGCCGAACGGGGGAGGGTGTGTGTGTGGGTGAGAGCAGCCGTGTGAGTGAGTGAGTGTGAGTGGGTCAGTGGGTGTGTGAGGGGGTTGAGGGTCTCTCTCTCTCTCTCTCTCCCTCCATCCCTCTCTCCATCTTTCTCTCACCAGGGTCCGGGGTCTCAGCGCCGGTTCATCTCCATCTTGTTCCCGCTCCACGTCACCAACCGCCAACCCCGCGCTGTCTCTCTCTCAGTCCCAGCCTCGCTCCGCCCCGCCCCAATCCCCACCCCCGCCTGGAGGACCGGCCCGGAGGACCACGGCCGCTCGGCTCACCCCGCCTGGAGGACCGGCCCGGAGGACCACGGCCGCTCGGCTCGCCCCGTCTGGCCTGGAGGACCATCTGTGATCCACTCGCCCGCCTGGAGGACCGCTGGCTCCCGTCACCACGTGATGTCGATCTGTGTCGTCCCGTGTCCTTCACTCTCGCGGGCGGGCGGGGTGAGCCGAGCGGCCGTGGTCCTCCGGGCCGGTCCTCCAGGCGGGGTGAGCCGAGCGGCCGTGGTCCTCCGGGCCGGTCCTCCAGGCGGGGGTGGGGATTGGGGCGGGGCGGAGCGAGGCTGGGACTGAGAGAGAGAGACAGCGCGGGGTTGGCGGTTGGTGACGTGGAGCGGGAACAAGATGGAGATGAACCGGCGCTGAGACCCCGACCCTCGTGAGAGAAAGATGGAGAGAGGGAGGGAGGGAGAGAGACTCACTCTCCCTCCACCCTCTCCTCTAGTCCCTCTATAACTGCCTCAAAGAGAGAGAGACACACAGTCGGTGAAAGATGGAGTGAGAGAGAGAGAGGCAGGAAGAGACAGTGGGGGGGAGAGAGACACACAGGGGGAGAGACAGATATAGACTGAGAGAGAGAGACAGAGAGAAACGGAGTGAGGGACAGAGCAACAGAGAGAGAGAGGGGATGAGAGAGATACAGACAGACTGAGGTGGAGAGAGACGGAGGTGAGAGAGAGAGACAGAGATAGAGGGGGGGATAGAGAGAAAGAGAGAAACACACAGAGAGGGGATAGAGAGCGAGACAGAGAGAGAGGGGGGAATGAGAGACACAGAGAGCCAGATATGGAGAAACAGAGATAGACAGATACAATGACAGAGAGAGAGAGGGAGAAGAAGAGAGACAGAAAGAGAGAGGGACATGGAGAGGGAGAGAGAGAGAGAGGAGGGAATGCCAGACAGGGAGAGGGAGTGACAGAGACATAGGGAGAGACAGAGAGACAAGAGACTGAGAGGCAGGGAGAGGGACAGGGAGAGAAACAGACAGACAGAGACGGGGAGAGAGACAGAGAGAGAGGGAGGGAAACAGATAGAGAGACAGTGAGAAAGACAGATAGGGAGAGAGACAGAGAGAGAGAGAGAGAGTGAGATGGAGAGAGGGAGAAAGAGACAGTTAGAGAGGGAGAGGGGGACAGAGAGAGAGAGAGAGACAGAGAAAGAGAGAGAGTGACAGACAGACAGACAGACAGACAGACAGACAGACAGACAGACAGACAGAGAGAGAGAAAGACAGACAGAGAGAGACAGAGAGAGAGTTCTGGAGTAACTCAGCGGGTTAGGCAGCATCTGTGGAGAGAATAAATGGGTGACATTTTGGGTTGAGACCCTTAGTTTAGTTGAGAGATGCAGCGCAGAAACAGGTATTTTGGCCCACAGAGTCCGCGCCGACCAGCCATCACCCCAGACACTAGCACTATCCTACGCACATTAGGGACAATTTAACAATTTTGCGGAAGTTCATTAATCTACAACCCTGAACGTCTTTGAAATGTTGGAGGAAACTGGAGCACCCGGAGTAAAAACCAACACACGTCAAGGGAAGAACATACAAACTCCACACAGACAGCACCCGTAGTCAGGATAGTACCCGGGTATATAATGGTTTCCTCCGTCATAACCGCAGCCTATATATGCTAGTAATGTGCTGTTTGCCAGCTTGTTGACCCTCTGTGTTCCCCTCCTGCAGGGTTTAGGAGCCGTTACTGTGAACGGAGAGACAGGTACGTGAGCGGCCATTGAGGGCGGCCAGGGTGCCGGTAAGCCCCTCCCCCCCCCATCTGCTGAGTGTGCGGCTGAGCTTCGAGAGGCTGAGCTTTGAAGGAGGACCACATGACGGGGCACAACAAGGAGAAGCGTTATGAGTGCGACGTGTGTGGCAAGGCCTGTCAGTACCCGAGCCAGCTGGAGACCCACCGGCGGGTGCACACTGGAGATCGCCCCTTCAACTGCTCGGAGTGCGGCAAGAGTTTCACCAGCTCCAGCAGCCTGCTGCGGCACAGCAGCATGCACTCCAGCGAGAGGCCCTTCACCTGCTCCGACTGCGGCAAGAGCTTCAAGACGGTGCAACACCTGAACTACCACCGGCAGGTGCACTCCGGCGAGAAGCCCTATGGCTGCTCCATCTGCGGCAAGAGCTTTGTCCAGTTGATGGGGCTACGGCAGCACCGGCGGGTGCACAACAGTGAACGGCCCTTCACCTGCTCTGACTGCGGCAGTGGCTTCAAGTCGTCACGAGAGCTGAAGCAGCACCGGCGGGTGCACAGCAGTGAGCGGCCCTACACCTGCTCTGACTGCGGCAAAGACTTCACCCCCTCCAGCCACCTGCTGTCCCACCGGCGCACCCACATCGGCAAGCGCCCCTGCACTTGCACCCAGTGCGGCAAGAGCTTCACTCAGTTCACAAACCTGCTGAAGCAAGAACGCACCCACACGGATGAGCGGCCCTTCACCTGCGCCCAGTGCGGCAAGGGATTCACCCAATCCAGCAGCTTGCTGGTGCACCGGCGCACCCACACCGGCGAGCGCCCCTACACCTGCACCCAGTGCGGCAAGGGCTTCATGCACTCCAGCAACCTGCTGTCTCACCAGCGCACCCATGCCGGCGAGCGCCCCTACCCCTGCACCCAGTGCAGCAAGCACTTCACCCAGTCCAGCAACCTGCTGGTGCACCAGCGCAACCACACCGGCGAGCGCCCCTACCCCTGCACCCAGTGCGGCAAGCGCTTCACCCAGTCCAGCAACCTGCTGGTGCACCAGCGCAACCACACCGGCGAGCGCCCCTACCCCTGCACCCAGTGCGGCAAGCGCTTCACCCAGTCCAGCAACCTGATGGTGCACCAGCGCAAACACACTGGCGAGCGCCCCTACCCCTGCACCCAGTGCGGCAAGGGCTTCACCTGCTCCACCTCTCTGCTGTCCCACCAGCGCAAACACACCGGCGACCGTCCCGTCCCCAGCCTGGTGTGTGGAGAGTGCTTTGCCATGGCCTCCGACGCCCTGTCTCACCAGCACGTGCACACCAGTGGCCAGACCTACGACTGCCCGTACTGCGGTGAGGAATTTGACAGCTCGCGGGGGTTGCGGCAGCACCGGCGGACCCACGCCGGCGAGCAGCTGCTCCCACTGTGACAAGGCGGCATGAGGGCTGCGGGAGCACCAGCGGATACACACCAGAGAGAGACTGTTTGTGTGCGCTGAGTGTGGCAAGGGTTTCACCCGGCTTGACCACCTGCTGGAGCACCGACGAGTCCACACCGGCCAGCGCCCCTTCACCTGCCTGCTCATCCAGCCTGCTGGCACACCGCCACGTGAATAGATGGGCACAGTTTAGGTAAACACAAAATGCTGGAAGGAATGCGTAACGTTTCAGGGTCGAGACCCATCTTCAGTGTTGACCCGAAACGTCACCCATTCCTTGTCTCCAGAGATGCTGCCTGCCCTGCTGAGTTACTCCAGCACTCTGAAATGTCACCTATCCATGTTCTCAAGAGATGCTGCCTGACCCGCTGAGTTACTCCAGCACTTTGTAAATGTCATCTATCCATGTTCTCAAGAGATGTTGCCTGACCGGCTGAGTTACTCCAGCACTCTGTGAATGTCACCTATCCATGTTCTCCACAGGTGCTGCCTGACCCACTGAGTTACTACAGCACATTGTGTGAGCCATAGAGTGATGCAGTGTGGAAACAGGCCCTTCGGCCCAACTTGTCCTCACCGACCTGGCTACACTAGTCTCACCTGCCTGTGTCTGGTCCATATCCTTCCAAACTTGCCCTATCCATCTACGTGTCGAACTGTTTCTTAAACATCGGGATAATCCCAGCCTCAACTACCTCCTCTGGCAGGTTGTCCACACACCCACCACCCTCTGTGTGAAAAATGTACCCCTCAGATTCCTATTCTTTTCCCCTTCCCCTTGAACCCATGTCCTCTGGTCCTCGATTCCTCCACTCTGGGCAACAGATTCTGTGCATCTAACTAATTTGTGTTCTATGCAAGATTCCAGCATCTGCAGTATCTTGTGTCTCCCTCACCTATATCCATCTATCACTTCTGAAGAAGGGTCTCAACCGGAAACATCACCCATTCCTTCTCTCTACAGATACTGCCTGTCCCACTGAGTTACTCCAGCATTTTGTGTCCACCTATCACTTGCCAGGCTTTGTCCAGCCCCCATCTCTCATTTCCAGCTTCCTTCCCCCACCCTCTCCACTCAGTCTGAAGAGGGGTCCTGACTCAAAACGTCGTCTGTCCATTCCCTCTAAAGCGGTGGAGGAACTCAGTGGGTCAGGTCGCATCTGGAGAGGGAAGACAATCTAAGGCGACCACTCCCACCTCTCATTCCCAACTTTCTCCATCGCCCCCACACCAAGCAGTCTGAAGAAGGGTCCTGACCTAGAATGTTGCCTGTCCATGTTCTCCAGACGTGCAAGTTACTCCAGGAGATTGTGTCTCTCTTTCTCAACCAGCATCTACTGTTCCTTCTTTACATATGTGAAGAGGAAAAAAATAGTTAAGACCAAAGTTGCACTGTTGAAGACTGAAAAAGGTGAATTTATTATGGGGAACAAGGAAATGCCAGATGAGTTGAACAGTTACTGTGGATGCATCTTCACCAAGGAGGACACAAATAATCTTCCTGATGTACCAGTTGCCAGAGGATCTAGGGTGATGGAGGAACTGAAGGAAATCCACATAAGGCAGAAGATGGTGTTGGGTAGACTGATGGGACTGAAGGCCGATAAATCCCCAGGGCCTGATGGTCTGCATCCCAGGGTACTTAAGGAAGTGGCTGTAGACATCTTGGACGCATTGGTGATCATTTTCCAATGTTCTATAGATTCAGGATCAGTTCCTGTAGATTGGATGGTGACTAATGTTATGCCACTTTTTAAGAAAGGCGGGAGAGAGAAAACAGGGAATTATAGACGTTAGCCCAGGGGTGGGGAACCTTTTCATGTTGGAATGCTGCATTAAGTTAGCTGTAATCTAATAAGGCCGCATCCATGATGCTCCAATTAGATATAGTTCAAAATGTACTTTATTTTGTAAAAATCTAACTACTGTATACTAACTTTAAGAAAATGAAAAAAAATAGTTAATTCTAAAGTTAACTAACCTTTTAATGACTTTGTTGTGACTGCTTTTTGTGGGAAAGCATTTGAATATTTGGTTGTAACATGGAGGTACGCAGTTTCAGCTGATCTTCTAGATGGGTATCCGTCATTTGTGACCTTAAAGGCGTCTTGATTTGGGTTAGATGGAAGAACATAGATTCGCAGCAATAGGTGGTTGAGAAGCAAGAAAGCATTTTTCGTGCATGTTGCCGAATGCGTGGGTATTGTATTGCATTTTTCCATATTTCAATCGGATCTTTCAACGTCAAATAAGGACTTTGAAATGTCATCTTCTGAGAGTTCAATCAATTCCATCTGTAGTTCTATAGCAGCCTTGGAGCCAACACTAGGTGAGGTTCAAATGCTAATATGAATGCTAAAAAATGCTAATTTTGTTGAATCTTCTTTTATTCTTTGGTATTTTAAATAGGTTCATTTAAAGATTAAAATAAAAAGAATAGAATACGAACAAAAACATATTAATACAAATAAAAGGATTTGTTCTACAAAATTTGGATTCATTCAAAAGGCCGCACTTAATGGCCTAGAAGGCCGCAGGTTCCCCACCCCTGCGTTAGCCTGACATCGGTGGTAGGGATGATGCTGGAGTCAATTATTTACAAAGGGGAAATCATGCTTGACTAATCTTCTGGAATTTTTTGAGGATGAAACTAGGAATATGGACAAGGGAGAGCCAGTGGATGTAATGTACCTGCACTTTCAGAAAGCATTTGATAAAGTCCCACATAGGAGATTAATGGGGAACTTTAGGGCACAAGGTATTGGGTGTAGAGTGCTGACATGGATAGAGAAGTGGTCGGCAGACAGAAAACAAAGAGTAGGGATTAACGGGTACCTTTCAGAATGGCAGGCGGTGACTAGTGGGGTACCGCATGGCTAGGTGCTGGGACCACAGCTATTTACAATATACATCAATGATTTAGATAAACGGATTCAAAGTAACAATAGCAAATTTGCAGATGACACAAAGCTGGATGGCAGTGTGAACTGTGAGGAGGATGCTATGAGAATGCAGGGTGACTTGGACAAGTTGGGTGAGTGGGCAGAAGCATGGCAAATGTGGATAAATGTGAGGTTACCCATTTTGGTAGCGGAAACAGGAAGGCAGATTATTATCTAAATGGTGTCAAGTCGGGTATAGGGGAAGTACCACGGGATCTGGGTGTCCTTGCTCATCAGTCAATTAGAGTAAGCATGCAGGTACAGCAGGCAGTGAGGAAAGCGAATGGCGAATGGCCTTCATAACAAGAGAAGTTGAGTATTGGAGCAAAGAGGTCCTTCTGCAGTTGTTCAGGGCCCTGGTGAGACCACACCTGGAGTATTGCGTGCAGTTTTAGTCTCCAAATTTGAGGAAGGTCACTCGTGCGATTGAGGGAGTGCAGCATAGGTTCACATGTTTAATTCCCGTGATGGTGGGACTGTCATATGCTGAGAGAATGGAGGGGGTTGCATACTCTAGAGTTTAGAAGGATGAGAGGGAATCTTATTGAAACATATAAGGTTATTAAGAGTTTGGACATGCTAGAGGCAGGAAACATGTTCCCAATGTTTGGGGAGTCCGGAGTAGGTTTACAAGGTTAATTCCCGGGATGGCGGGACTGTCATATGCTGAGAGAATGGAGCGGCTGGGCTTGTATACTCTGAAGTTTAGGATGAGTGGGGATCTTATTGAAACATATAAGATTTTTAAGGGTTTGGGCACGCTAGAGGCATGAAACATGTTCCAGATGTTGGGGGAGTCCAGAACCAGGGGCCACAGTTTAAGAATAAGGGTTAAGCCATTTAGAACGGAGATGAGGAAACACGTTTTCTCACAGAGAGTTGTGAGTGTGTTGAATTCGCTGCCTCAGAGGGTGGTTGTGGCCGGTTCTCTGGATAATTTCAAGAGAGAGCTAGATAGGGTTCTTAGACTAATGATGATGTAGAAACATAGAAAATGGATGTAGTAGTTGGCCATTTGGCCCTTTAAGCCAGCATCGCCTTTCAATATGATCATGGCTGATCATCCAAAATCTATACCCCGTTCCTGCTCTCTCCCCATATCCCCTGAGTCTGTTGGCCCTAAGAGCCACATCCAACTCTCTCTTGAAAACATCCAGTGAATTGGTCTCCACTGCCTTCTGCGGCAGAGAATTCCACAGATATTCTGCGTGGAAAAGTTTTCCCTCATCTCACTCCTAAATTGCCTAATCATTATTCTTAAACTGTGACCCCTGGTTCTGGACTCCCCCAACATCGGGAACATTGTTCCTGCATCTAGCCTTCACTCCTTTAAGAATGTTATATGTTTCTATGATCCCCTCTTATCCTTCTCAATTCCAGCAAATACAAGCCCAGTCAACCCATTTTTTCATCATATGTCAGTCCCGACAATAGCAAGAATGCCCTTCCTCAAATTAGTAAAGGTACAGAAGTGTGAAAACGCACACCTCCAGATTCAGGGACAGTTTCTTTCCAGCTGTTATCAGGCAACTGAATCATCCTACCACAACCAGAGATGAGTACTAAACTACTATCTACCTCATTGGTGACCCTCAGACTATCCTTGATCGGACCTGGCTGGCTTTACCTTGCACTAAACGTTATTCCCTTACCATGTATCTATACATTGTAAATAGCTCAATTGTAATCGTGTATTGTCTTTCTGCTGACTTTTTAACATGCGAAAAAAAGCTTTTCTCTGTACACGTGACAATAAATTCAACTGAACTGAGTTTCTTGTATCTAACATTTGACTCCAGTTGGTTATAACCACTGTGACCTGTGGTCATATGGTGAAGTGGTTTATTCCAGGCACGTGCCGTCAGGGTTGGCAAGGTAGGCACTGCCTACCCTGACTAAAATTATAACGTAGTAATTACTAAATATAAATAGTAATGGCATGGGAGAATTATGCCCATGTAAGAGATCGATCTCTTAGGTAGGCATAATTCTCCGTGCCTTTCATCCGCAGCACTTGTAACACGGGAAGGTCTGTGCAGCCCACGTGACGTCAGCGCTGCCTGAAGCCGTCAATTTCAATTGGGGCTGAAGGCAGCTGAAATTCTGCCTTTGCAGCACTGCGCATGCGCATCAGTCTACTGTGCATGCGCAGCGCACGTTTCTTGGTGGGGTTTTCAAATATGGTTTGTCGTGTACCAATGATGTGGTAAGTACATTTCATGGTGATGTTTTTAAATACCGTATTTCCCGGGGTGTGGGGGTGGGGGGAGAGTTCCTTTCCAAGCGTTTGGGGAGTCTGGCCCGGGGTAAAGTTGCGGGGAGGGCACGAATGTTATGAAGGAGGGGATTGCCACTTGCGACGGAGGCATGGAGTGCCACCGCATTGAGGCCGGGGGGGGGGGGGGTGAGAAGTAGCTCGGGTGGCTGAACGGCCTCCGGGCCGGACAGCGGAACCAGCCGCCACCTTACCTCCTTCTGCCGGTCCCCGCTCACCTCTGGCAGCTCCGTCTAAAAACCACTGTCCTGCCCGCTCTCGCTCATGCCCTTAAATTCCGACAGCGCGATTGAGGTTACTCGGCTGTGGGAATTTAAGGATTTGCAGGAAGCCGCTGACATGAGCGAAGTCGGCGAATTGCAGGTGAAAGGTGTTCCGACAGAGAGCACTACCAATGGTGAGCGGGGTGGCAGAAGGCCAGTTCTTTTGTCGGTTTCCGGTGGCCGCTCGCAGCTCCCTGAGCTGCTTCTATCCCCAGCTACAGTGTGTGGTTTCGCGCCCGGAGAACTGAGGTAGCGGTGAGTGAGTGAGTTACTGGCATTATCCCCGACACCCTCCTTCTCAACACTCGTGCCCTCCCCACAACTTTTCCCCTGGCACAGAATCTCCACGCGCTGTGAAAGGAATTGTTCCCCAATTGGTCCCTTGAACAAGTGTTGTCATTCAATAAGATGGCAACTGATTCAACTATTCCCTGTACTCCCGTTTTTCACACTATCGCTCCATCTCTCCATCTACCATCACCCTTCAGCCCCCCCCCATTCAGTAATTCAGAATAAAGGAGACTAGGAAGCCTTGGGCAAATTAAATTGTCACTGTTTTTATTTTATTGTTTTTTAACGGAGAGAACAATCTGCGCATGCGGGGTTTAATTTTTTTTAAGCCGACTGAGTGCCTACCCTGAGTAATTACTCACGGCACGTGCCTGGTTTATTCCCTTCTGGGCTCTGCCTTCCATTCGTAAGATCGAAAGTTTATAAACCATCATAATCAGAGGTGACCTCATAATGTGCCTGGCCGGTGACCTCACAGTGAACTGCATCCGTAACCATGAGAGACGGGCTCCATTCCATCTGTCAACTTGAAGTGCTTGCACCATACCCATTCTGTCAGGCAATGAAACAGCTGGTAGCTACTAGAGGCCGAAACTCTAACCTTCACGGCGTGGATCAATAACCCAAGCAATGAGTTTCGAGAATGCCGGTGAAAAAGGAGAGCGCCAAGCAGACTTACAAGAGGAGATCTACGGTAGACCTGAATCTGTTAATAGACCAATATGAAAGGTGGAGTGACTCAGCGGGTCTTATTCTTAAGCTGTGACCCCTGGTCCTGGTCTCCCCATACATTGGGAACATGGGGACATAGGGCTCCTGCCACCTCTGAGCTTTTCTTTATGGGAGAAAATCCTATCCATCCAGTGACAATTCTGTCTCCAGTCTCCAACATTCCCCCCACCTCTCCCCCCCCCCCCCGCCCCAACACAGCCTTCTCCCCTCACTGAACCTTTTTATTTCCACTGTTGCAGCAACAACTGTCTTGGCTTCTCTACTCCAATGGCCCACTCAAACCGGAAGGGTCCCGAACTGAAACAACAAATGTTAGGGAGCATCTCTGGAGAACATGGATAGGTGACGTTTCACAGGGTGCTGGAGTAACTCATCGGGTCAGGCAACATCTCTGGAGAACATGGATAGATGACGTTTTGCAGGACAATGAAGCCAGTTGGAGAACTACGGTGGGGGAGGGATGGAGAGAGAGGGAAGGCAAGGGTTACTTGAAGTTGGAGAAATCAATATTCATATCGCTGTTGTAAATTGCCTGTCCCGCTGAGTTTCTCCTGCATTGTGTGCCTATGTTCAGTGTAAACCAGCATCTGCTGTTCCTGCACATTTTGTCTTGCCCACATTGACCAAGATGCTCCATCTACACTAGTCCCTCCTGCCTGCATTTGCTCCATATCTCTCCATACCTATCCAATCCATGTGCCTGTCAAGATTGTTCTATTGCCCTATGTCACTAAACGAACAATTAAATACTGACTAATGATACGATAGAACTTTATCTATCCAAGGAGGGAAATTGATCTGCCAACAGTTATAAGTCAAAAAAGGCAAGGCAAGGCAAGGCATGTTTATTTATATAGCACCATTCATACAAGCTGCAATTCATAGTGCTTTACAAAAGAAACAAGAGAATAACATAGTTTAAAAACATTGCAGAACCACAATACAACACAGGACAACAAAATAGCCAATAAGCCAATTGCATGAATAGTAAAACAAAATCACTAAAATATTAAGGCGATTTTAAAAGCACATAAAAGGGTTAAAACTAGAAGATTAAAATTACCTGCATGTTGGGTCATGAAAAAGCTACATCAAACAACAGTGTCTTTAGGCCTGACTTAAATGTGGTTACAGCCTCTGCACACCTCAGGTGTTCAGGGAGCCTGTTCCACAGGTGTGGAGCATAGAAACTGAATGCTGCTTCAGCCCTTTTTGTTCTGACCCTGGGAACATGGAGTAAACCTGTCTCCGAAGACCTGAGGAGTCTAGGTGCGTCATAAACAACAAGTAAGTCAGAGAGTTACACAAAAAGCTGGAGAAACTCAGCGGGTGCAGCAGCATCTAAGGAGTGAAGGAGATAGGCGACGTTTCGGGTCGAGACCCGAAACGTCGCCTATCTCCTTCACTCCTTAGATGCTGCTGCACCCGCTGAGTTTCTCCAGCTTTTTGTGTAACCCTCGATTCTCCAGCATCTGCAGTTCCTTCTTTAACACAAGTAAGTCAGAGATGTATTTTGGACCCAGACCATTCAGAGCCTTGTATGCCAGTAACAGAATTTTAAAATCTATCCTTTTACACACAGGGAGCCAGTGCAAAGATTTAAGGACAGGTGTAATGTGGTCCATTTTCTTGGTGTTGGTTAAGACTCTGGCAGCGGCATTCTGGATAAGCTGCAGTTGTTTAATTGATTTTTTACAGAGACCTGCAAAGATACTATTACAATAAACTAACCTACTCAAGATATATGCATGAACAAGTTTTTCAGTGTCTTCTTTGGACAGAAATCCCTTGATTCTTGCAATGTTTTTTAGATGGTAGTAGGCAGATTTGGTAATGGTCTTTATATGGCTGTTAAAATTCAAATCCGAGTCTATAACTACACCAAGGTTTCTGGCTTTGTCTGTGGTTTTCAAAGCAATTGAGTCAAGTTGAGCACTTATCTCTGGCCTTATTTATTTGGGGCCAAGGACAATAATTTCTGTCTCATTTGCATTGAGCTGGAGGAAATTCTGGTTCATCCACTCATTAATTCGTGTGACACACTGACTCAGTGAGTGTAGGGGACTATGGTCATGCGGTGACACTGTGATATAAAGTTGTGTGTCATCGGCATAAGTATGGTAGGATATGTTAAAATACTCTATGATCTGAGCTAGGGGGAGCATGTAAATATTAAACAAGATGGGTCCAAGAATGGAGCCCTAGGGAACCCCACATGTGAGTTTTGTATGTTCTGATTCATAATTACCAAGGGAAACAAAATAATCCCGATCTTTCAGGTAGGATTTGAACCAGTCCAGCACAGAACCAGAGAGTCCTACCCACTTCTCCAGTCTGTCAAGTAGTATGTTATGGTCCACCGTATCAAAAGCAGCACTGAGATCTAGAAGTACCAAAACTGAAGCTTTTGATGCATCACTGTTTAGATGTATGTCGTTTAGGACCTTAGTAAGTGCAGTCTCAGTGCTGTGATGTGGCCGAAATCCCGACTGGAAAACATTAAAAATATTGTTTTGGATCATAAAGCTGTAAACTTGTTTATAAACTACCCTTTCAATGATCTTTGCCAGAAATGCTAAATTAGATATGGGCCTGTAGCTGCTCATAGCTGAGGCATCCAGATTAGGCTTCTTCAATAGGGGCTTGATCACTGCAGTTTTTAAGGCTTTGGGAAAATGCCCCAATCGAAGGGAAGAGTTTACTATGTTCAGCACTTCTGGTGCAACACTGTTAAAAATATTTTTAAAGAAGCTTGTGGGCATCAGATAAAGACAGCAGGTAGTGGACTTTAGCTGTTGAACGATTTCAGTCAGGGATGCACAGTCTAAAAGTTCAAAATGTTGTAGATTCATTAGTGAATCTGGAGGCATAAGTGACAAAGCCATGTTCCCTGGGGTGGTGCTACACATTGTTTGTCTTATCTTCAGAATTTTATCAGTGAAGAAATCTGCAAAGTCATTACACGACTTGCTGGACAGGAGCTCAGGAGGGAGTGATGACGAGGGGTTTGTCAGTCTATCGACAACGGCAAATAATGTGCGGGAATTATTATTTTTATTGATAACCTCTGAGAAAAAGGACTGCCTTGCCCCTTTCAATTCCTGATTATAGATACGGAGGCTGTCCTTGTAGATGTCGTAGTGGACCTGTAGTTTGGTTTTTCGCCACCTACGTTCGGCCTGTCTACACTTTGTTCTTTGGGATCTCACTGCTGCTGAAGTCAAAAGAGTTTATTGTCATGTGTCCCTGACAGGACAATGAAAATCTTTCTTTGCATAGCACAACAGAACATAGAAGGCATTGACTACAATTACATACGTAAATACACCCATGAATTAATAAATTAATAAAGTGCAAATAACAGATGGAGGGATATTAATGTTCAGAGTTCCGAGCCAGGTTTAATAGCCTCATGGCTGTAGGGAAGTAGCTATTCCTAAACCGGGTTGTTGCAGTCTTCAGGCTCCTGTACCTTCTACCCGAAGGTAGTAGGGAGATGTGTGTGTGGCCAGGGTGGTGTGGGTCCTTGATGATGCTGCCAGCCTTTTTGAGGCAGCGACTGCGATAAATCCCCTCGACGGAAGGAAGGTCAGAGCCGATGATGGACTGGGCAGTGTTTACTACTTTTTGGAGTCTTTTCCTCTCCAGGGCGCTCAAGTTGCCGAACCAAGTCACGCTGCAACCAGTCAGCAAGCTCTCTACTGTACACCTGTAGAAGTTAGAGAGAGTCCTCCTTGACAGACCAACTCTCCGTAATCTTCTCAGGAAGTAGAGGCGCTGATGAGCTTTCTTAACAATTGCATCTGTGTTCTCGGACCAGGAAAGATCTTCACAGATGTGCACGCCCAGGAATTTGAAGCTCTTGGCCCTTTCAACAATCGACCCGTTGATATAAACAGGACTGTGGGTTCTACTCCTTCCAAAGTCCACAATCAGTTCCTTCGTTTTGCTGGTGTTGAGGGCCAGGTTGTTGTGCTGGCACCATATGGACAGTTGCTCGATCTCTCTTCTATACTCGGACTCATCCCCATCAGTGATACGTCCCACAACAGTGGTGTCAGCAGCGAACTTGATGATGGAGTTCGCGCTATGTCCGGCTATGCAGTCATGAGTATAGAGTGAGTAGAGCAGGGGGCTGAGCACGCAGCCCTGAGGTGCTCCCGTGCTGATTGTTATCGAGTCTGACACATTTCCACTAATACGAACAGACTGTGGTCTGTGGATGAGGAAGTCGACGATCCAATTGCAGAGGGATGCGCAAAGACACAGTTCTGCGAGTTTGGTAACCAGCTTGGAGGGGATGATTGTGTTAAATGCCGAGCTGTAGTCAATGAATAGCAGCCTGATATATGAGTTTTTGTTGTCCAAGTGGTCCAGAACGGAGTGGAGGGCCAGCGAGATTGCGTCCACCGTTGATCTGTTGTGGCGGTAAGCGAACTGCAGTCGGTCCAGGTTTTTGTCGAGGTAGGAGTTGATTTGCGCCATGATCAACCTCTCAAAGCACTTCATCACCACAGGCGTTAGTGCCACAGGTCGATAGTCATTGAGGCACGTCACCTTGCTCTTCTTTGGCACCGGTATTATTGATGCCCTTTTGAAGCAGGTGGGAACCTCAGACCTCAGAAGTGACAGGTTGAAAATGTCCCTAAAAACTCCAGCCAGTTGGTCCGCACAGGCTGTTAGGACACGACCAGATATGCCATTAGGTCCAGACGCTTTTCGATGGTTCACCCTTCTGAAGGATTTCCTGACATCGGCCTCTGTGACTGAGACTGAAATACCATCACAGCGAATAGGGGCTCGGGAAGGCACATCGGTGTTCTCCCTATCAAAGCGTGCATAAAAGGCATTGAGATCATCAGGGAGTGATGTATCGCCGACATCCGAGCTGCCTCCTGGTTTCGCCTTGTAAAACACAAGATAAAGGCGGTCATGGTGGCGCAGCGGTAGTGTTGCTGCCTTACAGTGAATGCACGCCGGATACCCAGGTTCGATCCCGATTACGGGTGCTGTGTATACGGAGTTTGTACGTTCTCCCCGTGACCTGTGTGGGTTTTCTCCGAGATCTTCGGTTTTCTCCCACACTCCAAAGACATACAGGATTGTAGGTTAACTGGCTTTGGTAACATTGTAACTGTCCCTAGTGTGTGGAGTAGTGCTAGTGTACGGGATGATCGCTGGTTAGTGTTAATGTGCGGGGATCGCTGGTCGGCACGGACCCGGTGGGCCGAAGGGCATGTTTCTGCGCTGTATCTCTGAACTAAACTAAACTAAACATGAAATATGAAATTATGGCGATGAGTGGAAAGGATTGGGAATGTGCAGTTAAGAAGGATGAGAGAGTATCTTATGGAAACATATAAGATTATATAGGGTTCGGTCATGCTAGAGGCAGGAAACATGTTCCCAATGTTGTGGGAGTCCAGAACCAGGGGCCGCAGTTTCAGAATAAGGAGAAAGTTATGTAGAACAGAGACGAGGAATCATTTCTTCAAAAGAGAGTTATGAATTGTGTGGAATTCTCTGCATCAGAGCGCTGTGGAGGTGCTCTGGATACTTTAAAGAGAAAGCTAGATAGGGCTCCTAATGATAGCGGAGCCAGGGGATATGGGGAGGAGGTAGGAACTGGGTACTGATTGAGGATGATCAGCCATGATCACATTGAATGGTGGTGCTGGCTCGAAGGGCCAAATGGCCTATCCCTGCACCTGTTGTCTATTGTGAATTGGCTCATACCCGGATTGCGACTGGGTTCTCTTCCTGGGAACTCTTTGTAACCGGAACGGTGTGCAAATGGGAAATGCCAAGGTAAGGGCCGATTTCCCACTCGGTAGAAGATGCTTCCAGTCCCATAGCAGCCGCCAAATCTATCTGCTTGACTCCCAAACACTCTATTGGATGGATGGGCCGTACATAAAGAGGGTGACCGTGCAGTGGGAAGGATCTGCTTCTAAATGTAGAGCAGACAAAATGTATAGGAAATAAACAGCAGATGCTGATTTACACTGATGATAGACTCAAAATGCTGGAGTAACTTAGCGGGACAGGCGGCATCTCTGGAACGAAGGAATGGGTGATGTTTGGGGCCTATCTTCAGTGTAAACCAGCATCTGCAGTCCTTGTATCACCCTCTCGATCTCTCGTTTGCCTCACCCCTGACTCTCAGTATGAAGAAGGGCCTTGACCCGTAACGTCACCTACTCCAGCATTTTGTGACTATCTTAAATGTAGAGCAAGATGGGGACAAATGGCCTGGAAGAGAGACCAGAATAAGATGCAATGTCAAATTCCCATCTACAGGGGATCAGTTCTTCTCATTATGGCGGTGTTTAGTTTGTGCACAGTCTGAATTGGAGAACTTTATGTGTAGGCTTATTATTGTCACGTGTACTGAGATAAAGTGAAAAGCTTTGTTTCGAAAGGTTTCAAAAGCCTTTTATTGTCACCTGTACCAATTAAGGTACAGTGATATTTGAATTACCATCCGCCATACAGAAAAAGTAACAAGACACACAACTACATTAAAGTTAACATAAACATCCACCACAGCGGATTCCTCACTGTGATGGAAGGCTATAAAGTCTAACCTTCTTCCCTCATTTTTCTCCTGCAGTCGGGGCAATCGGAGCTCCCGCAGCCGGTGGTCGACGCCCCCGCGGTGGGGCGATCCAAGCTCCCGCGTCGGGGTAATCCAAGCTCCCGTGTTGGGGCGATCAAAGCTCCCGCAGCCTGTGTTCGAAGTATGGTGAAGCATCTCAGGCTGTGAGTAGAATAAAATAACACTGCATCTGGTTAACACAGAGAACACGGTCCCCCATTGATGTGTGGGAAGGAGCAGAACTGCAGATGCTCGTTTGAACAGAAGATAGACACAAAATCAGTAGTATCTCAGTGGGTCAGGCAGCATCTGTGGTGAAAAGGAATGGGTGACGTTTAGGGTCGAGACCCTTCTTCAGACTGAGAGTCAGGGGTGAGGGAAGCGAGAGATATGGAAGACATTTGAAAGCAGACGATGATCAAGGAATAGAGCCGAGGGATCTAGCAGTGCAAGCACGAGTTGGGCCGAAGGGTCTCTTTCCAACGCTGTATCACTCTATGAATCTATGGCAAAGTGCTGGAGTAACTCAGCAGGTCAGGCAGCATCTTTGGAGAAGATAGACACAAAGCGCTGGAGTAACTCAGCGGGACAGACAGCATCTCTGGAGAGAAGGTATGGGTGACATTTCGGGTCAGGACCCTTCTGCAGACTAGAAAGGTTCATTGTTGGCAGGGGAGAAGATGGCAACTAGGCATACAATCAGTAAAATTAATCAGGACAGTGTAATCAAACCCGAAACGTCACCTGCCCCTTTCGCCAGGGATGCTGTCAGTCCCACTAGTTCCTCCAGTCTTTTGTCTATCTTCGGTTTTTCATTGATCTTTGACATGGCCCTCCATGGTGAGTAGAGCCTTTTGGTGTACAGGCCATGTTTTCTCAGGACCGTATGATGGTGGGGAGGTCAGTACCCGTGATGGACCGGGCGGTGTCCACCACCTTTTATAATCTCCTTGTTACCTGGGCTTTCGAGTTGCCAAACCTGGCCGTGATGAAGCCAGTCAAAGATGCTGCCATGTACAGGTCCACCACCGATTTTCCGGCACCCTTGGATCTAGAGCCTTTCTGGATTATCCTTTTTGCCGGACAAAAAGAGGTCATGGTCTCGAGGGGAGTTCAATGGTACTGGAACGGTCCACATCGGCCACCGGTGGGCTGAGATATCGGCCCACAAAGTTGACTGTGGAAGTTGGCAATTGGAACGGATCAGCCGGCTCTGGCCACAGGAGGCAAATTCATCCCTCCGATTGTCACAGAAGTCCCGATGATGTTAGGATCAGCCGCCTCACCCGGCCTGGGTACCACATTTTCGGGGGGAATTCCGGGAACATTTCAAGAGCACTCTCGTAAGTTTGTTCGGACCACCAGTTGCCACAGAATCGGTGGTGGACATGTACATTGTGTTTGTTTGCGTATGTGCACTGCTTGATGTTAGTGTTTGAGGTACTTTTCCTGGGGTTGGGATGAATAGCAACTCATGGATTCATTTGACACTGGATAACTATCTCTCCTGCACAGAGTCACACAACATGCAAGCAGGTCATTCGGCCCAACTTACTCAAACCAACTTACATGTCCCATCTACACAAGTGGAAAGATCCTGTCCTCATCCACACTGTCCAAACCTGTCACTATTCGGTGCATTTCAATGACCTCCAGCGAGTACAGGCCCACTGCCATCATAAACGATCATCATAGGTTAGCCCACTCATTCCTGGGATCATTCTCGTAAACCTCCTCTGGACCCTCTCCATAGCCAGCACATCCTTCCTCAGATATGGTGCACAAAATTGCTCACAATACTCCAAATGTGGCCTGACCAGAGCCTCATAGAGCCTCAGCATTACATCCGTGTTTTTTTTAATTCTCGCCCTCTTGAAATAAATGCTAGCATTGCGTTTGCCTTCATCACTGATTTGTCTTCCTGATGACCTTTTTGGGAATCCTGCACAAGAACTCCCAAGTCCCTTTCCACCTCCGATTTCTGGATTCTCACCCCTTTAGAAATTAGTCTACGCCTTTTTTCCCCATTCATCTTTCTCTCAAACTCTGTTTTATACCATCCATTGAACTCCAGTTTTCAGACATCTGTTCATTATTCATTTTGCCATAATTTGTTTCTGGCATCCTTATCCATCTCAATTAACTCCCATCCCCCACATATGCTGAATCCTCCTTAGATTAGTTTTAGAGCTACAGCGTGCAAACAGGCCCTTCGGCCCACCGAGTCCACACTGAACAACGGTCACCCGCGCGCTAGTTCTATGTTATTCTATACGCTCGGGGACAATTCAAAGAAGCCAATTAACATCAGAGCAGCTGCCTCACAGTGCCAGAGACCCGGGTCAGTTTAGTTTATTGTCACATGTACCGTGGTACAGAGAAAAGCTTTTTGTTGCGTGCTATCCAGTCAGTGGAAAGACAATACATGATTACAGTCGAGCCATTTACAGTCTACAGATGCATGATAAGAGAATAATGTTTAGTGCAAGGTGAACCCAGTTAAGGCCGATCAAGGACAGACCAAGGGCCAGCAGTGGGGTAGATAGTAGTTCAGGGGGGTTACACAAAAAGCTGGAGAAACACAGCGGGTGCAGCAGCATCTAAGGGGCGAAGGAGATAGGCGACGTTTCGGGTCGAGACCCTTCTTCAGACTGGTCAGGGATCAGGGAAACAAGAGATATAAACAGTGATGTGGAGAGATAAAGAAAAATGAATGAAAGATATGCAAAAAACTATTGATGATAAGGGAAACAGGCCATTGTAAGCTGTTTGTGGTGTGAAAATGAGAAGCTAGTGCGACTGAGGAGGGGGGGGGGGAGATGGAGAAGGAATGTCAGGGCCCGAGGGCTGAGGGAGAGGTTGGGAGGGGAGGGGGCAGTCTGGGTTAACAGAATTGAGAAAATTCAATGTTTAAGCCCAGAGGATGCAGACTCCCCAAGCGGAATATGAGGTGCTGTTCCTCCAACTTGCGGTGTTGCTCACTCTGGCCGTGGAGGAGGCCCAGGACCGAGAGGTCGGATACGGAAAGGGAGGGGGAGTTGAAGTGCTGAGCCACCGGGAGGTTGGGTTGGTTATTGCGGACCGAGCGGAGGTGTTCGGCGAAACGATCGCCCAGCCTCCGCTTGGTCTCACCGATGTAGATCAGCTGGCATCTGGAGCAACGGATGCAGTAGATGAGGTTGGAGGAGGTGCAGGTGAACCTCTGTCGGACTTGGAATGACTGCTTGGGTCCCTGAAAGGAGTGGATGGGGGAGGTGAAGGGACAAGCGTAGCATCTCTTGCGGTTGCAAGGGAAAGTGCCCGGGGAAGGAGTGGAGCGGGAGGGAATGGAAGAATTGACAAGGGAGTTGCGGAGGGAGCGGTCTTTGCGGAAGGCAGACAGGGGGGTAGATGTGGCGAGTGGAGGGGTCACGTTGGAGGTGGAGAAACTGGCGGAGGACTATCTGTTTTATGCGCTGGCTGGTGGGGTGAAAGTTGAGGACCAGGGGGACTCGGCCCTTGTTGTGAGTGGGGGAATGGGGAGAGAGGGCAGTGTTGCGGGGTATGGAGGAGACCCTGGTGCGAGCCTCATTTATAGTGGGGGAGGGGAATCCCCGTTCTCTGAAGAATGAGGACATTTGTGATGACCTGGTGTGGAACACGTCATCCTGGGAGCAGATGCGGCGTGGACGGAGGAATTGGGAATAGGGGATGGAGTCCTTACAGGAAGCAGGGTGGGAGGAAGAGTAGTCCAGGTGGCTGTCGGTTGGTTTGTAGTGGATGTCAGTCAGGAGTGTATCACCTGCAATAGAGATGGTGAGGTCAAGGAATGGTAGGGAAATGTCGGAAATGGTACAAGTATATTTGAGTGCCAGATGGAAGTTGGTGGTGAAATGGATGAAGTCAGTCAGTTGTGCGTGGGTGCAGGAGGTGACACCAAAGCAGTCGTCAATGTAACGGAGGTAAAGGTCGGGGGTGGAGCCCTCGTACGCCGAGAACAACGATTGTTCGACGTGCCCGACAAAGAGGCAGGCGTAGCTAGGGCCCATGCGTGTGCCCATAGCTACGCCTTGTGTTTGGAGGAAATGGGAGGAGTCAAAAGAGAAGTTGTTGAGGGTAAGGACCAACTCCGCTAGGCGGAGGAGGGTGTCAGTGGATGGGTATGGGTTGCTCCTCTGGTCGAGGAAGTACCGGAGGGCTTTGAGACCATCCTGGTGGGGGATGCAGGTGTATAGTGACTGGACGTCCATGGTGAAGATGAGAGGATGGGGGCCTGGACAACGGAATGTGCGGTGCCGACGGAGGGTGTCTGAGGTGTCTTGAACATAGGTGGGGAGGGATTTAACAAAGGGGGATAGGATGGAGTCAAGGTATGTGGAAATGTGTTCGGTGGGGCACGAACAGGCAGAGACAATGGGTCTGCCGGGGCAGCCGGGTTTGTGGATTTTGGGGAGAAGGTAAAATCGGGCTGTGCGGGGCTGGGAAACGATGAGGTTGGAGGCTCGGGTGGATAGGGAGCTGGAGTTGATGAAGTCAGTTATGGTGCTCGAGATGGTGGCCTGGTGCTCGTCAGTGGGGTCATGGTCCAGGGGTACTCGAGATGGTGGCCTGGTGCTCGTCAGTGGGGTCATGGTCCAGGGGTACTCGAGATGGTGGCCTGGAGCTCGTCAGTGGGGTCATGGTCCAGGGGTACTCGAGATGGTGGCCTGGTGCTCGTCAGTGGGGTCATGGTCCAGGGGTACTCGAGATGGTGGCCTGGTGCTCGTCAGTGGGGGCCTGGTGCTCGTCAGTTGTCCAGGCCCCCATCCTCTCATCTTCACCATGGACGTCCAGTCACTATACACCTGCATCCCCCACCAGGATGGTCTCAAAGCCCTCCGGTACTTCCTCGACCAGAGGAGCAACCCATACCCATCCACTGACACCCTCCTCCGCCTAGCGGAGTTGGTCCTTACCCTCAACAACTTCTCTTTTGACTCCTCCCATTTCCTCCAAACACAAGGCGTAGCTATGGGCACACGCATGGGCCCTAGCTACGCCTGCCTCTTTGTCGGGCACGTCGAACAATCGGTGTTCTCGGCGTACCAGGGCCCCACCCCCGACCTTTACCTCCGTTACTTTGACGACTGCTTTGGTGTCACCTCCTGCACCCACGCACAACTGACTGACTTCATCCATTTCACCACCAACTTCCATCCGGCACTGAAATATACTTGGACCATTTCCGACATTTCCCTACCATTCCTTGACCTCACCATCTCTATTGCAGGTGATACACTCCTGACTGACATCCACTACAAACCAACTGACGCCCACAGCTACCTGGACTACTCTTCCTCCCACCCTGCTTCCTGTAAGGACTCCATCCCCTATTCCCAATTCCTCCGTCTACGCCGCATCTGCTCCCAGGATGGCGTGTTCCACACCAGGTCATCACAAATGTCCTCATTCTTCAGAGAACGGGGATTCCCCTCCCCCACTATAAATGAGGCTCGCACCAGGGTCTCCTCCATACCCCGCAACACTGCCCTCTCTCCCCATTCCCACACTCACAACAAGGGCCGAGTCCCCCTGGTCCTCACCTTTCACCCCACCAGCCAGCGCATACAACAGATAGTCCTAAAGCCAGTTTCGCCACCTCCAACGTGACCCCTCCACTCGCCACATCTTCCCATCTCCCCCCCTGTCTGCCTTCCGCAAAGACCGCTCCCTCCGCAACTCCCTTGTCAATTCTTCCCTTCCCGACCGCTCCACCCCTTCCCCGGGCACTTTCCTTTGCAACCGCAAGAGATGCTACACTTGTCCCTTCACCTCCCCCATCCACTCCTTTCAGGGACCCAAGCAGTCATTCCAAGTCCGACAGAGGTTCACCTGCACCTCCTCCAACCTCATCTACTGCATCCGTTGCTCCAGATGCCAGCTGATCTACATCGGTGAGACCAAGCGGAGGCTGGGCGATCGTTTCGCCGAACACCTCCGCTCGGTCCGCAATAACCAACCCGACGTCCCGGTGGCTCAGCACTTCAACTCCCCCTCCCATTCCGTATCCGACCTCTCGGTCCTGGGCCTCCTCCACGGCCAGAGTGAGCAACACCGCAAGTTGGAGGAACAGCACCTCATATTCCGCTTGGGGAGTCTGCATCCTCTGGGCTTAAACATTGAATGTTCTCAATTCTATTAACCCAGACTGCCCCCTCCCCTCCCCACCTCTCCCTCAGCCCTCGGGCCCTGACATTGCTTCTCCATCTCTCCCTCCCCCAGTCGCACTAGCTTCTCATTTTCACACCACAAACAGCTTACAATTGCCTGTTTCCCTTATCATCAATACTTTTTTGCATATCTTTCATTCATTGTTCTTGATCTCTCCACATCACTGTTTATATCTCTCGTTTCCCTGATCCCTGACCAGTCTGAAGAAGGGTCTCGACCCAAAACGTCGCCTATCTCCTTTGCCCCTTAGATGCTGCTGCACTCGCTGAGTTTCCCCAGCTTTTTGTGTAACCCTCGATTCTCAAGCATCTGCAGTTCCTTCTTTATCACTTTTTATACAGATCATGCCTTCCCCAAAAGAGGTCCCAGTGATCAAGAAACTTGAATCCCTGCGCACTGCACCAGTCCCTCAGCCACGCATTTATCCTCCACCTCATGCCATTTCTACTCTCACTGTCACGTGGCACAGGCAGTAATCGTGAAATTGTTACTATTTTGGTCCTTCTCCTTAACTTTCCACCCAACTCCCTAAATTATCCTTTCAGGACCTCTTCTTTTTTTCTGCCTATGTCATTGGTACCAATGTGTACCACAACATCAGGCTCCTCTCCCTCCCTTTTCAGAATCTTTTCGACACGTTCCGACACATCCGAGAGCCTGGCACCAGGGGGGCAAACTACCATCCGGGTCTCCCGACTGCGTCCACAGAATCGCCAATCTGACCCCCTAACTATAGAGTTCCCTTTTACAATTGCCCTCCTCTTTTTGCAACCCTTCTGAGCATCAGGGCCGTTCTCTGTGCTGGAGGCCCGGCCGCTGTTGCTGCCCTCAGGAAGTCTGGCCGCTCCAATCGAACTCAAACATGAGTACCTATTTTCCAGGTGTACAGCCACCGGGGTACTCTCTATTCCCCGCCTCTGCCCCTTGCCCTTCCTAACAGTGACCCACTTGTCTGCCTCCCGTGGTCTGGGAGTGACCACCTCCCTGTTACTCCTGTCTATGACCTCCTCACTCTCCCTGACCAGATGGAGGTCCTCGAGCTGTTGCTCCAGGTTCCTAACACAGTCCTTTAGGAGCCCCATGTCGACACACCTGGCGCACATGTGGGCGTCTGGAGGGCTATCAGATTCCCTGATCTCCCACATCTAACATCCCACTATCTACATGCGATTCCACCTTCGGGGAACTATGCACAGTAATTCCTAGATCCCTCTGTTCCACAGCATTCCTCAATTCGCTACCATTTACCATGTACGTCCTATTTTGATTTGTCCTGCCAAGATGTAGCCCTCACACTTATCAGCATTAAACCCCATCTGCCATCTTTCATCCCACTCTTCCAAATGGCCTAAATCTCTCTGTAGACTTTGAAAATCTACTTCATGTTCCACAGCACCACCTATCTTCGTATCATCTGCATACTTACTTATCCAATTTTTCACCCCATCGTCTAGAACATTGGTGTACATGACAAGCAACAGTGGACCCAACACAGATCCCTGAGGCACCCCACTGGTCACCGGCTTCCAACCTAACAAACAGCCATCCACCATTACTCTCTGGCATATCCCATTCAGCCACTGTTGAATCCATCTTGCTACTCCGCCATTAACACCCAAAAATGGAACCTTCTTAACCAACCTTCCATTTGCAGCATCTACGGGTGTATCAGATTGGCAGCATCTGCGGGTCTATATTTCAGATTTGCAGCATCGGGGGTCTATATTTCAGATTTGCAGCATCTGCGGGTATATATTTCAGATTGGCAGCATCTGCGGGTATATATTTCAGATTGGCAGCATCTGCGGGTCTGTATTTTAGATTTGCAGCATCTGCGCGTCTATATTTCAGATTTGCAGCATCTGCGGGTCTATATTTCCGATTTGCAGCATCTGCGGGTCTATATTTCAGATTTGCAGCATCGGGGGTCTATATTTCAGATTTGCAGCATCTGCGGGTCTATATTTCAGATTTGCAGCATCTGCGGGTCTATATTTCAGATTTGCAGCATCTGCGGGTCTATATTTCAGATTTGCAGCATCTGCGGGTCTATATTTCAGATTGGCAGCATCTGCGGGTCTATATTTCAGATTTGCAGCATCTGCGGGTCTATATTTCAGATTGGCAGCATCTGCGGTTCTATATTTCAGATTGGCAGCATCTGCGGGTCTATATTTCAGATTTGCAGCATCTGCGGGTCTATATTTCAGATTGGCAGCATCTGCGGGTCTATATTTCAGATTTGCAGTATCTGCGGGTCTATATTTCAGATTTGCAGCATCTGTGGGTCTATATTTCAGATTTGCAGCATCTGCGGGTCTATATTTCAGTTTTGCAGCATCTGCGGGTCTTTATTCAATCTCCTTCCCGGTGATGGGCTTTGCCGCATCTCCGCCCTGATGACGCAGTGCGCATGTGCACAGACTGGCAACTGATCGGAAGGGCAGCACTTCCTTGCTGACGACCTGTTGCAGCGGCAGCGGGAACCCGGCCCCTGTGACCGGGCCGGGGGAGAGGAGAGAAGAGAGGGACTACACGGGCTGGGGGAGCGGGGAGAGGAGAGGGACTCCACTGTCCAGCCGGGGAGACTCAGGGCCGGGGAGCAAGGACAGCAGATTGCCATCGGTGAGTATTTTTCCGTCGGTCCCCAGTGGACGGGTCTAATCTCGGGGACAGACTTCGGTTAAATTTCCCCATTGAATTTGATTTGCTCTTGTCAGGACATTGAATTAATTGTTGTGAGTAAATGTGTCCCGGTGATGGTTTGAAGCAGAAAAGTCGTGTTCAGCAATAGCAGCGTTTTGTCATTGGATGTGTTGGTGTAGATGCTGCACATCACACAGACTTGTATAAAGTTGGAACTAACAGTTGATGTGGTGAATGCGCTCAGCAGTCTGGTGGAGTAAAAGCAAATGTCAGAGTTTGTTTTACAGTTATAAAATGGCTGAATGTACAGGGTACTATTTCACAATGAAATTGTGAGCTGTTTGTTATTTCCATTGTCAGTTATTTGTGGTGAGCAACTTCCTCAATTGCCAGAGTAAAAGCCTTTCTCAGCCATCTCTAAGGAGAGTGCACATTTTTATTACCCTCTGGTCATAGCGGAGACTGTGATCCCAGGAGAAGGAGCAGCAGAATGATAGTAAGAGGAAAGGCTACTTTAAGGATTTAGGATTTGCATCACAGAATGCATTTTGTACATATGTGAATAACGAAATGAGAATTAACGAGCTGGGACTATCGGGAATGTGAGTGGAAGTATGACATTTACACAAATCTATTGACCTTTGTAGGATGGCGTGTGACGTTTGCAACCTGTTTTTTGGGTATGGAATTTAAATTAATATATTGCTATTCCAGAAGATCTGAAGGAAAAAGAGAAAATGCAGACATGCTAGAAACACTCAGCAGTTTTAGCAGCATTTCATTACAGTCCCAGTTCTGATAATCGATCATCCCCCATTGCACTCCACTGTTTTCTGCATTCACTATTTTAAGAGAGGGACCCCAATGTCCGAGGCGGAGGGCTGTGGAGAGCGACCACGGATGACGGGGAGAGGGGGCAGAGGACTGGGGAGTGGGACATCACTGTCCGGGGCGGGTAGAGGGACCTCGCTGGCTGTGAGAATGTTCACTACTTACAACAGACACCAACACAAAGGGATAAAGGTAAATCATGCCAAGCTTTACTGAATTCGCCATGACTGGAGCGGCGGGGACCAGTACAGGGAGAATACTAATATACGCAGTGCTCCCCGAGGAGCCACTCAAAGATACCATATAACAATTACAGCACGGAAACAGGCCTTCTCGGCCATTCCAGTCCGTGCCGACCATTTATTTCCCCCTAGTCCCATCTACCTGCACTCAGACCATACCCTTCCATTCCCTTCCCGTCCATATACCTATCCACTTTACTTTTAAATGTTAAAATCGATCCTGCCTCCACCATTTCTGCTGGAAGATCATTCCACACAGCCACCACTCTCTGCGTAAAGAAGTTCCCCCTCATGTTACCCCTAAACTTCTGTCCCTTAATTCTCATGTCATGCCCTCTTGTTTGAATCTTCCCTACTCTCAATGGGAAAAGCTTATCCACGTCAACTCTGTCTATCCCTTTCATCATTTTAAAGACCTCAATCAAGTCCCCCCTTAACCTTCTGCGCTCCAAAGAAAAAAGACCTAACTTGTTCAACCTTTCTCTGTAACTTAGTTGCTGGAACCCAGGCAACATTCTAGTAAATCTCCTCTGTACTCTCTCTATTTCATTTCGGAGTCACGTGAGTGACTTCGTGAAGAACCCGCCAGCACGCATGCGCGACATATCGTCGCAACGCATTGCTGCCGACGGCTGGAGGGGAGCGCGGCTCCCCACCAGCCCTTCAGAGGGCCGACTCAGGTAAGGCTAAGCCCCCTAGAGTTAGTGTTCCTGTTGTGGGGAGTGTGTTCTCTCCCTACAGGAACGTGGAAGCAGGAAGGGCCAGGACATCCGCAGGAGTCACCGGCCGCTTATCCCGGAGCCCTCCTCAACGGCTGCACCTGCGATTCGGGCCGGGAAATAGGCGTGGAAGTCGGGGACCGACCCGCCGATACGCCGGAGCTCCAGTGCTGGTTCGTGAAGCAGGAGCTCCAGTGCTGGTTCGAGGAGCAGGTAGACCCTGTCTCCGTATCGGGGTCGCCAACAGGCTCGTTGGTCGACCTGGGCTAGGGCTTGCGTGCTGCTGCACGGCCCTTCTCCCTGAGCCCTCGGAGAAGAGGGAGGGATGGAGCCCGGAAGCCTAACCCTTTAGGGGCAAAGGCGTCACCTGCCGCTAAACTGCGGACTGGTGTCATGGCGGGACTCAAGTCCACTGGGAGACCTGTCAGGACCAGTGGACTCCCCAACCACCGAGGCCGGGACGGGTCACTTGGGAGGAGTCCCGCCACGGTCGCCGAATCCCCCATGGATGGGAGGATGAGACCATGCGTTGGCAAGGTCCACGATGTGGGCAGCCGGCAAGCCCGCGCGGGCGTCGGGTCACCGTGCTAAGGCATTGGGTGCCGACTCTCCACCGCGTTTGCCCTCTGTGGCAGCGGAATGGAGCTCCGCCGAGGAGGCGTTTGAGCATACCTCCAGCACGGGAATCGCTAAGCTTTGCTGCGGCGGCTGGCAGCGACAACTTCCGGCACCGGGTTCACCTCGACGAGGTGCGGGCCGATGAACGGAGCCTCAGCAGTTCAGCAGAACATGAGGACTCCGTCCGCCCGAGTTCTAAGGGCGAGGGGCGTATTGGCCAGGATGGAGCGGATGTTGGAGCTCCTCCTGCAACAGAATCAACGGGAGGAAGCATCCAGCTCCAGTGGGCATAGGGAGGTTTCACCATCGTCAGCAGGAGCCTGAGGCAGCCAGAGGATTGTCAGAGACATCGGGACTACCCCTCAACCCCAAACTGGCCGCCACCGTGGACTTCCTGACCAACCATCAGCTCCAGGAGGAGGTCCTATCGGAGGCCATAAAACAGGCACAAAGCCCAGCGAACTGCTACTCCCTTCAACGAGCCCATAGTCATTACGCCAATCTGGGGCAACATCAGCCCAAGGATCAGGACCGAGGAGATGGAGCTCCAACGGATCCTGAAGCTGCTCACTGCTGGGTTTACCGCGTTTGCGCGGTCGGTGGACGTGGAGGATCTGAGCACCAAGCAGGAGGATGCTCTGGCTCTATTGTGTACCACACAGTATGAGATAAATGCCTTCAGCAAGAGCGTCATCAAACCCATCGCTGTACCCAAAATTTGCGGGGTTATGCTAAACACCTCCTACGCCGCCACCCAGACAGTTGTTCGGGGAAGACCTCCCGAAGAGGGTCAAGGAGCTGGATGACCACGCTAAGACGGTGGGACTCCCGTGGATTTTGAAGCAACAGCAACAAAGAGAAGCAGGAGAAAGCACTGATTGGCTCTAGCCCAAGTGGGAGGAGAGTTCTCAGTGAGTCAGAGGGGGAAAGCAGTTGAAAAGGAGAGACAAAGCACAGGCAGACTGTACTCAGTCTTCCCGTGGATTTTGAAGCAACAGCAACAAAGAGAAGCAGGAGAAAGCACTGATTGGCTCTAGCCCAAGTGGGAGGAGAGTTCTCAGTGAGTCAGCGGGGGAAAGCAGTTGAAAAGGAGAGACAAAGCACAGGCAGACTGTACTCAGTCTTCCCGTGGATTTTGAAGCAACAGCAACAAAGAGAAGCAGGAGAAAGCACTGATTGGCTCTAGCCCAAGTGGGAGGAGAGTTCTCAGTGAGTCAGAGGGGGAAAGCAGTTGAAAAGGAGAGACAAAGCACAGGCAGACTGTACTCAGTCTTCCCGTGGATTTTGAAGCAACAGCAACAAAGAGAAGCAGGAGAAAGCACTGATTGGCTCTAGCCCAAGAGGGAGGAGAGTTCTCAGTGAGTCAGAGGGGGAAAACAGTTGAATACTGAGGAATTTGGTTTGTAAATTAGGTAATTGAACAGTCAATATAAGCAAGGCAGCTATTGGGGAGTGGCAGTGAGTGACCGGCCTTGTGAGGGAAGTGCCCTGTGATTAAAGTGTGAGTCTTTGGCTCGAGAGTCTTCGGCGAGGAGGCTGCGCAATACACAGGATAGGGAGAGACCGAGGCAAAAGAAGGAGATGTCAAGCAAGCTGATGCAGTGTGATGCTTGCAGTATGTGGGAGGTCAAGGACACTGCTGGTGCCTCTGGATGCTACAAATGTGAGAAGTGCATCCAGGTACAGCTCCTGAAGGACCGTGTTGGGGAACTGGAGAAACAAGTGAATGAGCTCAGGTTCATCCGAGAAACTGAGTCGTTCCTCGACGTCCTTCAGTAAGATTGTTACACCCAAGGCACTAGAAGAGAGAAGGTGGGTGACGGTGAGAAAGGGAGGACAACATGGAATGCAAAGGTCCCCGGGTGTTGTACCTCTTGTGAACAGGTTCACCCACGTGGAAGCTGCCGGGACAGAAGACGGTATCTCACTGAGCGGCGGACTGGCTTGCCAAACAAAAAGGGCTGATGAGCCAAAACCAAAGAGGCCAAAGTCGGGCAACGCCATTGTAGTTGGAGACTCCATTGTGAGAGGTACGGACAGGAGTTTTTGCGGCAACAGACGGGATTCCAGGATGGTGTGCTGCCTTCCTGGTGCCAGGATCCAGGATGTTACGGACAGAGTGCAGACAATCCTCAAGGGCGAAGGTGAACAGCCGGAAGTGGTCGTGCATGTTGGCACAAATGATGTTGGAAAGAAGGGGATGAATATTTTGCAGCGGGACTTCAGAGAGCTTGGAAAAATGCTGAAAAGCAGGACTTCCAGGGTTGTTATCTCCGGTTTGCTTCCAGTTCCTAGTGCTGGCGAGAGCAGGAACAGGGAGATACGGGATCTGAATGTGTGGCTGAGGAACTGGTGCAGGGGGCAGGGATTTAGATTCTTAGATCACTGGGATCTGTTTTGGAGTAAGGGGGAACTGTACAAAAGGGACGGATTGCATCTTAACAGGTGGGGGACCAGCATTCTGGTCGGCAGGTTTGCCACTGCTACACGGATGGTTTTAAACTGAATAAGGGGGGTGGGGGGTCAAATGGGATAATCGAGAACGGAGTTAAAGGGAAAGGGAGTAAAGGGATGGTTAATGACCCCAGAATTAACGGGAAAGAAAGCTCACAAAGGGATAGGAGAGTATGACCAAGTGTAATAGGGATCGATGTGAAAGGGGCCACTTGTCAACATAATTGTATAAGGAGTAAGAGTGTTGTAAAAATAAGCCTGAAGGCTTTGTGTCTCAATGCGAGGAGCATTCATAATAAGGTGGATGAGTTGAAGGTGCAGATAGCGATTAATGACTATGCTATAGTTGGGATCACGGAGACATGGCTCCAGGATGACCAAGGCTGGGAGCTGAACATCCAGGGATATTCAATATTCAGGAGGGATAGACGAAAAGGAAAAGGAGGTGGGGTAGCGTTGCTGGTGAGAGAGGAGATTAATGCAATAGAAAGGAAGGACATTAGCGTGGAGGATGTGGAATCGATATGGGTAGAGCTGCGAAACTCTAAGGGGCAGAAAACGCTAGTGGGAGCTGTGTACAGGCCACCTAACAGTAGTATTGGAGTTGGGGATGGCATCAAACAGGAAATTAGAAATGCGTGCAACAATGGTAACACGGTTATAATGGGTGACTTCAATCTGCATGTAGATTGGGTGAATCAAATTGGCAGGGGTGCTGAGGAAGAGGATTTCCTGGAATGTATGCGGGATAGATTTCTCAACCAACATGTGGAGGAACCAACGAGAGAGCAGGCTATTCTAGACTGGGTATTGAGTAATGAGGAAGGGTTAGTTAGCAGTCTTGTTGTGCGTGGCCCCTTGGGCAAGAGTGACCATAATATGGTTGAGTTCTTCATTAGGATGGAGAGTGACAAAATTAAGTCAGAAACAAGGGTTCTGAACTTGAACAAAGGTAACTTTGAAGGTATGAGATGTGAATTGGCCAAGATAGACTGGCAGGTGATTCATAAAGGGTTGACAGTGGATGTGCAATGGAAGGTATTTAAAGACTGCATGGATGAAGTACAAAAGTTGTTCATACCAGTTTGGCAAAAGAATAAATCGGGGAAGGTGGTGCATCCATGGATAACAAGGGAAATCAGGGATAGTATAAAAACAAAAGATGAGGCATACAAATTTGCCAGAAAAGCAGCCTACCGGAGGACTGGGAGAAATTCAGAATGCAGCAGAGGAGGACAAAGGGCTTTATTAGGAAAGGGAAAATAGATTATGAAAGGAAACTGGCAGGTAACATAAAAACTGACTGCAAAAGTTTTGATAGATATGTGAAGAGAAAGAGACTAGTTAAAACAAATGTTGGTCCCTTGCAGTCAGAAACAGGTGAATTGATCAAGGGGAACAAGGACATGGCAGACCAATTGATTAACTACTTTGGTTCTGTCTTCACTAAGGAAGACATAAATAATCTGCCGGAAATGGCAGTGGAACGGGGGTCAAATAAGATGGAGGAACTGAGTGAAATCAACGTTAGCCGGGAGGTGGTGTTGGGTAAATTGAACGGATTGAAGGCCGATAAATCCCCAGGGCCAGATAGTCTGCATCCCAGAGTACTCAAGGAGGTAGCCACAGAAATAGTGGATGCATTAGTGATAATTTTTCAAAATTCCTTACATTCTGGAGTAGTTCCTGAGGATTGGAGGGTAGCTAATGTAACCCCACTTTTTAAAAAAGGAGGGAGAGAGAAAGCGGGGAATTACAGACCAGTTAGTCTAACATCGGTAGTGGGGAAACTGCTAGAGTCAGTTATTAAAGATGGGATAGCAGCGCATTTGGAAAGTGGTGAAATCATTGGACAAAGTCAGCATGGATTTACGAAAGGTAAATCATGTCTGACAAATCTGATAGAAATTTTTGAGGATGTAACTAGTAGAGTGGATAAGGGAGAACCAGTGGATGTGTTATATCTAGACTTTCATAAGGCTTTCGACAAGGTCCCGCATAAGAGATTAGCATACAAACTTAAAGCACACGGTATTGGGGGTTCAGTATTGATGTGGATAGAGAACTGGCTAGCAGACAGGAGGCAAAGGGTAGGAGTAAACGGGTCCTTTTCAGAATGGCAGGCAGTGACTAGTGGGGTGCCGCAAGGCTCAGTGCTGGGACCCCAGCTATTTACAATATATATTAATGATTTGGACGAGGGAATTCAATGCAACATCTCCAAATTTGCAGATGATACCAAGCTGGGGGGTATAGTTAGGTGTGAGGAGGATGCTTGGAGGCTGCAGGGTGATTTGGATAGGCTGAGTGAATGGGCAGATGCATGGCAGATGCAGTATAATGTGGATAAATGTGAGGTTATCCACTTTGGTGGCAAAAACATGAGGGTAGACTATTATCTGAATGGTGGCAGATTAGGAAAGGGGGAGATGCAACGAGACCTGGGTGTCATGGTACACCAGTCATTGAAAGTAGGCATGCAGGTGCAGCAGGCAGTGAAGAAAGCAAATGGTATGTTAGCATTCATAGCGAAAGGATTTGAGTATAGGAGCAGGGAGGTTCTACTGCAGTTGTACAGGGTTTTGGTGAGGCCACACCTGGTGTATTGCGTACAGTTTTGGTCTCCAAATCTGAGGAAAGACATCCTTGCCATAGAGGGGGTACAGAGAAGATTCACCAGACTGATTCCTCGGATGTCAGGACTTTCATATGAGGAAAGATTGGATAGACTCGGCTTGTACTCGCTGGAATTTAGAAGATTGAGGGGGGATCTTATAGAAACTTACAAAATTCTTAAGGGGTTGGACAAGCTAGCTGCTGGAAGATTGTTCCCGATGTTGGGGGAGTCCAGAACAAGGGGTCACAGTCTAAGGATAAGGGGGAGTTCCTTTAGGACCGAAATGAGGAAAACATTCTTTACACAGAGAGTCGTGAGTCTCTGGAATTCTCTGCCACAGAAGGTAGTTGAGGCCAGTTCATTGGCTATATTTAAGAGGGCGTTAGATGTGGCACTTGTGGCTAAAGGGATCAGGGGGTATGGAGAGAAGGCAGGTACGGGATACTGAGTTGGATGATCAGCCATGATCACATTGAATGGCGGTGCAGGCTCGAAGGGCCGAATGGCCTACTCCTGCACCTATTTTCTATGTTTCTATGTTTCTATGACTCATGCGGTCACATATCTCGACCAGGCAGCAGGCTAGGGAGTGCTATTTTTCAGACCACAAGGCCCTGCCGTTTGGCCAGCAAGGACCTACGCTCCAGCTCCGCCGCAATTTCAGCAGCCTCATCAACCTAGGCCTTTCAGGGCTAGGGCCCCAGCGGCCAGCATGGAATATGCGTGCGCCGCATTCTCAGCTCAATCCAGCACCTCCACATCGGGCCATACATATCAAGGGCCGCCGATAACCATGAAGGTGAGGTGGTCCGGAATTCATGCACCTGCATGTTTAACTTCACATGATGGTGGGAGACTACGACTCTTTCCGGGGGCATGCGGTACCATCACTTCTGATGAGTTTATCTTACAAAGTATTCAAGGCCATGAGATTGAATTCATCAATGGTGACATCCCTCCATCCCAGCATATGCAGATCGGAAATTTACACTGTCCAGCAAAGAGCGGCAGTAGGCTATGCTGAAAAATTTAAGGTTACAATGAGGGATGGAGGATGTCGGGTTATTTTGATTTGACCCATTTGAATACTTTTGTAGAATATACCCATTTCAAAATGGAAACGTTCCAGACAGCCAAGTTATTGGGTTCTGGGGGCTGCTTTGTGGCATGCATTGATTAAAAGATGCATGCTATTCGGTATCCATTCAGAAATACCACAGGAAGTTCTTGCAATTTATCTGGATGCATCAGCTCTGGCTATACAGAGCTTTGCCAAATGGGCTTACACAACCCTAGATTGTTTCTAAATTGCTCAAATCAATACTGGCTACACTAGGAGACAAAATCACATAGTGTTGGCCTATCTCGGTGATATCCTAATTATTGGGAATCAGCCGAACTGGCAGTTTCAGCCACCGTGGAATTTTTTTTCGGGAAATGGGGTTCATTATCCATCCAGATAAATCAAAGTCCTGCCCTTCACAGGTCAAGGGTATCTGGGGTTACGGTGGATTCCAATCACGTGAGGGCCACCATACCAACTAACTAGGTTGGCGATGTCACTAACTATGTAAGGGTCTAGTCTGGGCCAGTATACCATCAATTAGACAAACTACTAAGGTGATTGGCAAGATTGTAGCTTTTTTCCAGCTGCCCAATACGGGCCTTTGCATTATCAAAATTTGCAGAGAGCCAAGGTCTCAGCGTTAAAAATGAACGCTAGACATTTCGATAGACCAATGCAGCTGCCTTTCAAGGTACAGATTGAGTTACAATGGAGGATTGACAATATTTATGTCTCACTTAAACCCATCATTTTGGCCAATCCGATGCTATACTTACAAACAGACGCAAGCTCCCATGTCTGGGGAGCTGCGGACAACTACTCCAGTTGTGAGGGCAGATGGCACACCCTTGAATCTACCCTGTTTTTGTCACAAGGGATAAACTATTTGGAGATGCTAGGAGCATTTCACGGACTTCGAGCTTATTGTTCTAGCCTTACTGATGCTCATGTCCGTCTCCAAATAAATAATACCACTGCGGTGGCATATCTAAACCATATGGGCGGTACCAGGTCAATTTCATGTGATGAATTGGCAAATACAATTTGGCTCTGGTGTGTTCGACGGAATATTTGGATTTCAGCTACCTGTTTACCGGGTGAGCTCTATACAGTGGCGGACACCAGGTCACGCAAATTCAATGACAACATTGAGTGGATGATGAATCCCCAAATATCCGCTAAATTACAGCCAAATTTGGTGAACCGGATATCGCCCTCTTTGCGTCACGGTTGAACCATCAGGTACCAACATACGTTCGTGGGAACCGGATCCTGGGGCAATGGCGATAGATGCGTCTCGCTGGACTGGGGGAAATGGGTTTCTATGCATTTCCTCCATTTTGCCTCATCAGTCGGGTGTTGTGGGAAATCCAGATGGATGCTGCTAAGGGTATTCTTATCATACCCGACTGGTCTACGCAGCCATGGTATCCGGTGGTCCTTGATATGATCAGTCAACCTTGGGTCCTCTTAGAGGATTACCCATAATTGGTACAAACCCTGTGTCAGGGGGACCACATCCCTGCCACAGTCATCTAAACTTGTTGGCTTGGAGGTTCTGCACAGGCCATTACTGCGGTATGGCCTATCATCTAGAACCATGGATACCATCGGAGCGTCATGCCGGGAGTCCACCAGGCGGCAATACCTCTCTCACATCCGGAAATGGGAAACCTACTGCGGCCGCTCCCATATTGCATACGACGCTGTAACCATAACCGACGTATTGGAATTCTGGCGGGGTTGCATCATAATGAACACCTGAGCTACAGTGCCATCAACAGCGCCTTGAGTGCGCTGTCATTCTACCTCAATATTAAGGTAGGATCCAACAGGCTGGTGTCCAGAGTCATGCGGGGAATATTCAATTCGAATCCGCCCAGACCACGCTATAATATCACCTGGGATATCGGGGAAGTACTCACCCTACTCAGGACGTGGTCGCCCATGGAGGGGCTGGAGCTGGACAAACTCACCCTGAAGCTGGTGATGTTATTGGCACTGACTTCAGCGCAGAGGGTACAGACACTCCACAAAATCCGGATCGACAGGATGATCTCTACCCCTGCAGAAGTAGTCTTCGTCATAGACGAGCTACTCAAGCAGCATAGACCCGGGTGCACAGGGCTGCAGCTGAAGTTCCTGGCATACCCCGCTGATGCAAGGCTATGTTTAGCTGCCCGTATCCGTCACTATGTGAAAGTGACGAGAAAACTGAAGGAATGGAGAAACCTCACCATAGAGTGACGGTCCAGACGATATCCAGGTGGCTCAGGATCGTCTTGGGTAAGTCACGTGTTGACACTAATATCTTCAAATCCCATTCCACCAGGGCATGCATCAACGTCGGCGGCAAGGGTCATGGAGGTGCCCATGGACCATATTCTTGCCACAGTAGGGTGGCGAACGAAGCTACCTTCCAGTGGTTCTACAATACAGCTGTTGCCGCTCCTCTACAGTTCGCGGAGGCCGTGCTGAATGCAGGTCAAGAACGTGGAGATGTCCCCGAATGAGGGGTTTTCTTTTGTTGTTAACAAATGTTGCTCTTGTTTTTCAGTACAAGCAGTCTGGAAAGTTGATTACTCCTATCCATCCTCATAAGTGGTGTGTGACAGCATGGACGTGGTCCAGGGCATGGAATCACAGAGCTTTGAAGTCTTCACGAAGTCACTCACGTGACTCCGAAATGAAATAGTAGGATTAAACGAGAACTTACCAGTTCGAAGGTTGATCTTTATTTTATGAGGAGTTGCGATGAGGGATTTTGTGCCCTACGCTCCCAACCCTCGATCATAATCAACTGGTAATTAGAGTCTCTTCAATCTTACTATGCCAAGTAATTTCCGTTGTTGTTTTCTGTGATTCCACACCGCTACTTTGAAGAATGTCGCGCATGCGTGCTGGCGGGTTCTTCACGAAATCCCTCATCGCAACTCCTCATCAAATACAGATCAACCTTCGAACTGGTAAGTTCTCGTTTAATCTTACTATTTTGTTGACATCTTTCCTATAATTAGGCGACCAAAATTGTACACCATACTCCAGAATTGGTCTCACCAATGCCTTGTACAATTTTAACATTACTTCCCTACTCCTATATTCAATGCTCTGATACAGTGTTTTACAATTTCTTATATACTCTTAAAGTCAAGTAAATGCCTTAGCCATTCTTCCAAAAACTACTGCCGAGGAGCACTTCCAAGAAACAACTGCTAACATATGTTCCAGTGACTGTTGTCTTATCTTCTGCGGAGCAGTGGTCTATGTTCGTTAGTTTGGCTAACTGCTGTTTTGTAGTTAGGTTATCCCAGGCATATTCTGTTCTGTGGTTTTTCCAAGAATTGCAAGTTTCGGTCACATCTACATGAGTCTGCAGTGTTACAGTTATCATTTCCCCCCATACGAGGCACCAGCAATATTTCAGTTTTCAGCTACATGAGTCAGCAGTATATTTCCTCTGTCAGTAGTTTTAAAGCTGCACGAGCCTTTAAGCAAGTATACAGAAATGGTCAAGTATCCAAGATAATTCTAGCTAATAGCCATGAACTCTTTCAGACGGGGCGGGGGACTGGGACCAGTGCCCCAGCTATAAGGGGCGCGGGATCGGGAAGTGGGACCTCGCTGTCAGGGGCCGGGAGCGGGACCACGTGGTCCCGGAGCAGCGAACTGGGAAAGGGCCTGCGAGGCGACAACAGCAGTTTCTCATCGATGAGTAGTTTTCCGCCGGTCCCGAGTGGACGGTCTGATCTTGGGGAGTGACTCCAGTTAAATTCCCCCGTACAACCTTACGAAAAGACAAATCAAACTCCAGAGGCCAAGTGTCATATTCCTGCTCCTCATTTGTTCATTCATTGTTCCAAGTGAACCCAATTTCCGGAGCCACCCAGACTGCGTGTTCTCCCATCTTATTTCCTGGAAAGATACTTTGCCATTTGCGCTGTTTCCAACGCATATTTATTCCATTATTTCTGGGGTTTGATTTATTGATGACAAGCATGTATTGGAGGGACTGAATCTGTCTGAAAAAGGTCTTGTCCCGAAATGCCACCATTTATTTAAAAAAAAGCATTTTATCCAGAGATGCTGCCTGTCCCGCAGAGTTACTCCTGTATTTAGTGTCTACCTGCTATTTAAACGAACATCTGCAGTTCTTTCCTACACGGTTGACAGCCTGTGATGTCATCAGCCGCAGGTGTTGTCCTGCTCCTTTGAATTGTTGTCTAACACTAGTTTTAATCTGTATATTACAGAGCAGCAGGACGCGGGAACTGCAGTCACCACCATGGCTGATGTAGCGGACCAGGGAGGAGATCCAGTGGCTTTGACAACGAGCACAGACGACGGTGTGTTGCAGCATTACGTCAGATATAAATGTCCCAACAATGTGACCGGATCAGATTGCCTGACCTGCAGCACACACGGGGAGAGGGAATGAGGATCAATGGAAGGGCGGGAGACGTGAGCCGGAGAGTGTACAGGAATGATAGGGCAGGTTTGTCTGCATTAGGGTCATTTGATAGGTATAAAGACTGCCTAGGAGCAGTGACTAGAGGGGAACGAGCATGTGATGGTTAGAGGTTTTTAAAAGTGAGAGAACTGTTCAGACTCAACGTGGCAGTTAGTGAAATAAGCATGGTAGTTAAGTTTTGTGAGCCTTGGTTAACAAAGGATTTTGAAGGTCTGATTAGGGGAAATAAGTGAATGTTTGCCAGGGGTGGGAAACTACTACTAGTGAGTCATTAGGGGTTTAATGGGAAAATGAGAGAGAACCAAGGAATTAGGAAGGTCAAAAGAGGCCTGAACCCTAAATGGTTGATTGTAGTTGGGGAGAGAACGCGGAAAGTGGTGGGAGCCTGGCACGGGAAAGTTGAATATGGATGAGGTGATGAGGTGGAGGCGGGTGTTGATTGTCAGATGGTTAGTGATGAAACCAGGACTAAAATGAGACTAAAGAGAAAACAAGTCAAAGGTCCTGTAGTGCGACAAGATGTTTGAATGACGTGAAATGTAAAGCCAGTGGAGAGATTTGGGTGGAATGGTTGGGGAAATTTGCGGATGGGGAATAGGTTATGCATTGGGATAAGGAAAGAAAGGAAGGGACTGGGAAGTATTGAAAGAGGTTGGAGAATTCTATCTAAACTAGTACACTGCAGTACAAGAACAGACCCTTCGGCCTATGCTGTCTGTGCCGAACATGATGCCAGGTTAAACTAATCTGCTCACGTGAAGTTTGCAGGATAATGTAGAACTAGTGTGAGTGGGTGATCGATCGGCTCAGTGGAGTCTATAAACTGAATATCCTTTTTCTATTGTATATCTTTCAAATCAATATTCCCCGATTCCCTGCCCTGCGGCTGCGGCTCGCCTACAGTCCGTTTCTCTTTTGTTTTTTTGTTTTCTTTTGTCCCGTTGTTACAGTTTATTTCGGTTTATTTTGGTTGTGTATAGAAACATAGAAACATAGAAAATAGGTGCAGGAGTAGGCCATTCGGCCCTTCGAGCCTGCACCGCCATTCAATGTGATCATGGCTGATCATCCAACTCAGTATCCCGTACCTGCCTTCTCTCCATACCCCCTGATCCCTTTAGCCACAAGTGCCACATCTAACGCCCTCTTAAATATAGCCAATGAACTGGCCTCAACTACCTTCTGTGGCAGAGTATGTGTGGGGGAGTGAGAGAAACATGTTTTTTGACGCTTCCTTCGGGAGAATGCGACCTTTCTTGCCGTATCCTCCGTCTCCGTCTGCCCTGAGGCCTATTGCGGAGCTGGCGGCCTCCAACTGGGACCGACCTCGAGGCACCGGAGGCAGAGCCACGACTCACCAACGCGAGGCTGGCCGACTTCGGGGCTGTGGTGGCGTTGCGACCCGACATCAGAGGCTCGGCCGCGGGACCAGTGGTCTCGGCCGCGGGCCAATGGATGACATCGTCGGGAGCTCGCAGGTCCCAGGTTGGTGACCTGTTTTTCCGAAGATCCTGCAATAACAGCTTCGTCTGCAGTGCTGGAGGGCGGGAGCTTCGACCGCCCCGGGCCGCGGAGTTTGAACCGGCCCGTTCGCGGAGCTCGGATTCAGCCGCGGGACTGGCTTACCATCACCCGGCAGGGCCACAACATCGGAGGCCTTGATCGCCTCAGCGCAGAGGGAGAACAAGGAGGGAAGAGACAAGGACTTTGGGACTTTGCCTTCCATCACAGTGAGGAGGTCCCTGTGGACTCACTGTAGTGGATGTTGAACTGTGTTGAGTGTGTGGTTTGTTATTTATTCTATGTGATGACTGCAGGTTAAACCATTTTGTTGTACTAAAAAATGCAATGACAATAAAATTGAATCTGAATCTGAATATCCACAGCCCTATCTTAAAGCTCTTAAATGCAACTCTCTCACCAGCATCCACCACCAGCCTTGACAGGGAGATGCCCTTCGGATTCTGCAAAGTTCTTCCGCTCTCGTTCTTAAATCTGCCGTCTAGTTCTTGGTTCTATTCCCCTTTAAAAAAATACTTTGGTCACAGAGGGAGGTGGAAATATGGAATGTGTTGCCCGTTGAGGTGCATACAATAACATGATTTTAGTGACATTTGGGCAAGAAAGGTTTGGAGTAATAATGGCAAACATGGACAAACAGGGCTGGCTCAGATAGGGCAGGTTGGTCGACACGTCTGGGTCTGGACGAAGCCTCTCTGGCTGTGCGGTGTGACTTTGTGATTCTGCCACATAGCGAGATAGAAACAGTCTAGAAAAAGTCTACATTAGAAAGAAAGATGAAAGCAAACCATGAAATACAATTGCATTATATCATTACGATTACAGGATGCAAGAGACAAGGCCAAATGGAAAATAATACATGTCCATTTTGTACGTATATCAGCAAAGGTAGATAGAGCACAGTAATCTACAGCACAGGAAAGGTATTTGCGGTCCACAATGTCCATGCAGACCGATGCCAAATGAAACTCATGTCCACAGCCTCCACACAATCCATATTTCTCCACCCCCTGCATATCAAAAAGCTTAAATACCGCTATCGTGTATGCCCCAACCACCGCACCTGGCAGTGCGGCCTGTGGGGGGACACAGTCCTCATTTTTACAAACTATTTCATTGCGGACATTGGACGTTTTCTCTGAAACTGTATCGCTACATGTTGAAAAAACTATATTCAGCACTCACTTCGCTCTACCTGCTATACTTGCACTTGGCTTGGTTGTATTTATGTATAGTATTGTCTGATTAGATTGGACAGCATGCAAAAAAAATATTTTCACTGTTTCTCAGTACATGTGACAATAATAAGTGTCAGCACAGTAGTGCAGCTGGTAGAACCGCTGCCTCACGGCGCCAGAGTCTCTGGTTCGATTCTAACCACCGGCACCGTTTATGTGTAATTTGCATGTTTTTCCTATGATGGCGTGTGTTTCCTCCCATATCCATAAGGCATGCCGGCATCAACATCAATTGCCCTCTGTAAATTTGCCTCTAATACGCAGAACGCAAGATAACATAAAACTAGTGTGAGCGGGTGATCGATTGATGATTGGCATGGACTCGCTGGGCCGAAGGGCCTATTTGCATACTGTGGCTCTGAACTCTGAATGCTAAAGATAAAGTGCGAGAATAAGTCGCGTTTAATGTCGCAACGGTGTGTTCTGTTAAAAGGTTTTGACATTGTGTCCATCCAGAATCAAGAAGAGATTGCCCCCGTGGGATTGAACAGTGGGAGAGGGACAATTGTTGTGAGTTACCGCATTGTTTAGATGCCGCAGGGAAAAAGTTACAGCAACAGTCTGGGGATCATTGTCAGGGCAAGTCGAGGATCACAGCCGGGTCTCCCTCCGTGCAGTGTGTGGATAGACAGCGGTGCGTGGCCTGGCAGCAACCCGCTGAGCGGAGCGCCTCATCTCCGTCATGTGGTCTGCCTTTTTGCAGAGTGGGGTGGTGACACTCCAAGTGCAGCTGTCGGTGGCGGAAAACAGACAACCCTTGATAATTCCATTATTTTTATTCATCACAGCTCCTCCAATATCTTCGATGACGGAACTCCTGGAAAGGTGTGATGATTCGCAGCTGCTGGATTTGACAAATCATTACCGCCAGAGGCTGGAAGAGGCGATTCAAGAGGCGGTGGAGAATGTCGTCTTCGTTCTAGCATACGAGAGATATTTCAGTGAGCAAGAGTACAAGGTAGGGATAGGAATGGATGAGTGGGTTACTTCAGCCAATACTCAAATGTTTTCATGCACATATATTGTGGGCCGAATGGTCCATTCTTGTGCTGTACTGCTCTCTATAATTACAGTACGGCGCAATCACAAAGAATATCCCGTACAGTGGTGGTGAGTTTCTCAAACACGCCATTACATTCAGGATGTGATGCAATACACTGACACAACCCAAAGCGTTTCAATGATTCACATCGAGGAAGTTAGTAGCATGTTAAACCCAAGAATTTACATACTAAGGAAGCATGTTGGGGAAAAAAGGTCAACATGTGGAAGGTAAATTATACTGGGTCATACTGGGAAAGGCAATTATAGATTCAGAAAGTGTTTACAATTGCACTCGAACTGGTGATGGGACGGTACAGTTGTCTGATAATAGCTGGATAATAGCCTGAAACTGAAATGGCAATGGAAATGAAATAAAATCCAAATGAGATGAGTTGCTTGGCCTGCACTGAGCCTGAAAATGAAATGGCAATGGAAATTAAAATGAAATGAAAATGAAATGTTGTTTGGGCTGCCCTGTCCTTGAAACTGAAATGGCAATGGAAATGAAAATGAATTGTTTTGCCTGCCATGTGCTTGAAACTGAAATGGCATGGAAATGAAATGAAATTAGTTGTTTGGCCTGTCTGAAACCATTCATTTCAGCCCACAAGGCCCCTATCAGCCGAGAAACCTGTCCTTTTGCCCAAAATGCCCGTATCAGCCCAGGAAGAGCATTTTGGCCCAAAAGGCCCTTGCCAGGACAGGAAAAGTCCAGAACAAGTGCCTTTCACTGAGATTTCACTCAGATTATTTTTCTCAAACAGCCCCTTCAGCCCATCAGGCCTGTACTAGCTTAGGAGGAGTTCCTTCAGCCCATCAGTAAGTATTCCCCCTGCAAGTATTAACCCTCACCACAGTATTTTTCTCCTTCTCTTCATTGGCTACCTGTGAGATACAGGCCAGGATAGACTTTCCTCCTTCATTGCTGTAATCTGTGGAAAAAGATGAAAAATGTCCAAAATTGATTCTCCACCCTCTCTCCCTTCTCTCTCACAGAGTCTCTCGTCTGTTTTGGGCAGCATTTCTGGCAGTTTCTGAGCTGCCAGCCCACCATCCTGGTGCTGCCAGCCCACCAGGCCTGAATAGCTGAGCTGCCAGCCCATAACGAAAGGATTTTAGTACAGGAGCAGGGAGGTTCTGCTGCAGTTGTACAGGGTCTTGGTGAGACCACACCTGGAGTATTGCGTACAGTTTTGGTCTCCAAATCTGAGGCAAGACATTCTTGCCATAGAGGGGGTACAGAGAAGGTTCACCAGACTGATTCCTGACATTCATATGAGGAAATACTGGATAGACTCGGCTTATACTCGCTAGAATTTAGAAGATTGAGATGGGATCTTATAGAAACTTACAACATTCTTAAGGGGTTGGGCAGGCTCGATGCAGGAAGATTGCCACAGAAGGTAGTTGAGGCCAGTTACAATACAATATAATACAATACCGTTTATTGTCATTTGAATGTCATTGAGGTTCAAACAAAATTCAGTTTCTGCAGTCATACCAACAAGAAAATCACCAAGACACAACATAATTTACACAAGCATCCATCACAGTGAATATCCTCCTAACTGTGATGGAAGGCAAAGTCTTATCTCTCCCCTGCACTCCCCATTCTCCTCCTGATGTCAGAGTCAAAGCCCCCGGCGGGCGATGGTAAATAAGTCCCGTGGCCATTTAGGCCGCGCCGGGCGATGCAAGGCCGCACTCCGGGTCTTGATGTTAGAGTCCCCGGCGGGCGCTAGCAAGTCTCGCGGCCATTAAAGCCGCGCGGGGCGATGTAAGGCCCCGCTCCGGGTCATTTCCAACCCCGCAACTCGGGCGGGAGAAGTTGCCCCCGCAGGAGCTCCGAAAAGTGGTCTCCCATTAGGGACCCGCGAGCTCCCGGTGTTACCGTCCACCGGCCTGCAGCTGGAGCCTCCGAATCTCCGGGGTCGGGCAGCAGCAGCGTGCCACCACAGCTCCTCGCGTTCCCAACTCGGCCAGCTCCACGAAGGTGAGTAGTCCGCAGGCTCCGCGACTGGAGCCCCCAGGCCTGGTTGGAGGTCGCTTCACGGTGCTAGGCCCCAACGACAACGGAGACCCGAAAGAGGAAAGGTAGGGGTCCTCCATACAGGGAAAAGATTTTAAAAGTTTTAACAGAGATTCGCGCCGCCCACTGGAACTGTTCAATGGCTATATTTAAGAGGGAGTTAGATGTGGCCCTTGTGGCTAAAGGGATCAGGGGGTGTGGAGAGGCAGGTACAGGATACTGAGTTGGATGGCGGTGCAGGGTCGAATGGCCAACTCCTGCACCTAATTTCTATGTTTCTATGTTTCTATTTGATTAAAGAGAATACATTTTCTCTTACAGTACATTGCGGCAGTGAGGTATGCGCATGTGTTAATCGATGAAAGACGCAAAATACTGGAGCAACTTAGCGGGTCAGGCAGGATATCTCTGGAGGAATGAACGAGGTGAAGTTTCGGGTTGAGATCCTTCTTCTGATTGAAATCATGGGAGAGGGAAACATCTGTTCCTGTGCCTTTTCTCCAGAGATGCTGCCTGACCCGCTGAGATGCTCCAACATGTTGTGTCTATCTTTGGCATGAACCAGCATCTGCAGTTCCTTCCCCCCTTTTAATTGATGAAGTCGGATGGTGCAGAACGTCCTGATCTCCATTCATCACATGCCCGCATTGTGCTTCGGAGTGACTTGAGAGGTAATTTTGAACAGTGAAAGGCAGAGGAATTTTATCCCATTGATATTCCAGGAGATTGTCGACAATCCCTAATTCCCAACTGGGACTGTAATGCTCTCAGTTACAAAGGGCCACTGCATTCACTGCTCCATATGTCCTGGAGGTTCATCCCTGAGCAATTCCTCACTTTCTTATTTGACATGACTCTGTCCCGCTCCTTCACAATATCTTCCTTATTAATCTTAGACAATGAACAATAGATGCAGGAGGAGGCCATTTGGCCCTTCGAGCCAGCACCGCCATTCAATGTGATCATGGCTGATCATCCCCAATTAGTACTCCGTTCGTGCCTTCTTCCCATATCCCCGGACTCCGCTATTTTTAACAGCCCTATCTAGCTCTCTCTTGATAGCATCCAGAGAACCTGCCTCCACCGCCGTCTGAGGCAGAGAATTCCACAGGCTCGCCACTCTCTGTGAGAAAAAGTGTTTCCTCATCTCTTTTCTAAATGGCTTACCCCTTATTCTTAAACTGTGGCCCCTGGTTCTGGACTCCCCCAACATCGGGAACATGTTTCCCTTAATAATCTTATATGTTTCAATGAAATTCCCTCTCATCCTTCTAAACTCCAGAGTGTACAAGCCCAGCTGCTCCATTCTCTCAGCATAAGACATTTCTGCCATCCTCGTGAATGGCCTCGTGAATTAACGTTGTGAACCTACGCTGCATTCCTCAATAGCAAGAATGTCCTTCCTCTAATTAGGGGACCAAAACTGCACACAATACTCCAGGTGTGGTTTCACTAGGGCTCTGATCTTGTCATTCAGTTGGAAATTATACTGGCTAGATTAACCAGGATGCCCAGGCCTACTTCTTGAGTTATATGGGTAGGTTAGGAATGCTGGGATATTTTTTCGTCGGTGTGCAAGAGAATGAGGGGTGACTTTACTGAGGTGTGCAAGAATAAGAGATGCTGGGATAAAGGGAACACAGTCTTGTTTTCCAGGATAAAGGATCCACAAACTGGAGGGTGCAGTGTTGAGGGGAGATGGGAGAAATATAGATGGGATCTGGGGCCAACACGTTTACTTGGAGAGCAGTCCATATCTGGAACACAATGCCAGAGGAAGCTGGAAAAGCGCATAACATTAGGATTTCAAAGTACATTCAAACAGATGAGTGGATGGTAAGGGCTTATGGGGCTATGGGCCAAATGCAGGCAAATGGCCCTGGCTTACAATTGCAACTTGGTTGGCATGGACAGTGTGGGCTGAATGACCTGTCTCCCTGTGGTATACTGCTCTATCATTCTACCACTTATGGCACTGTGACTCCAGTAAATCCATTGACAAGTTTGGCCGAGGGTTCCGTTTCCGTGCTGTACAGCTCTATAACTACTTGTCCCCACTGCTATTCACAGCAAGTCATCAAACGCACGAAGAGAGGAAGCTGTGCGGGCGGTTCCAGACTTCTCCTCAACCTGGTGACTGAGAAAGAGCCGCGGGTCCGTAACCTGATATGGAAATGTTTTGTGAAAATGCACCACCTGCTCCCTAAGCTGGAGGAATTGCTGAAAGCAATGGGGGAAGAAGGTACAGGACATTCATTTTTCTGTACGGAATTTGTCTTTTTCATCAAGTTGGGAAAAGGGGAAGTACAAAGGGACTGTCAAAAAGGTCTTTGTGGCTGTTGGGTGGGAATTTGAGAGGTGGATAGTTGGTACACAGTTTTGACGAAGGTGACTAGGTCCACATCATGGCAGGCATCGATGCCCAGAAGGAGGGACACTTCATCTGTAACAATGAAAAAATCCAATTGTAAACTAGGGGATGCTAGGTGGCATTGTCGTGTGACTTTACCAACCGTTTGCACCTCTCCCTCTCACCCCCCCCCCCCCCCCCCACCAAATGGGTGTAGCTTGGAGTTTGTTTTAATGATGGTTTCATTGTTGTGAATTCTTTGGAAGTTCGATTGATTGCAATGGGTTTAGAAGGGGCTGGCCTGAGGCCGTTGTTGGCGACTACGTGGCCCACGTAAATCACTTAGTCGACTCAAAACCTGCGCGTTGTTGCACTGCTTTTATTTTGCGCTTTTCACCACGATGTCCATTGTCGACGTGAAACTTCATCACAATGGAATTGTCCCCCAACCAATAAATAGTTGATAATAGATCCTGCACTCAGACACAGCTCGATCTCTTCTGAGTTACACTGAACAGCGACATTGATTTTTTTTCCTCTTGGCTTGTGAACCTGATGATTGTTTATTGTCTATTGTCAAAATGCACCTCAGACTCATTCCATGAAATTATTCCAACAGGTTCTGATCTGATTGAATCGTTCAAAGCCATGAAGGCTTCCTTGGAAATATCTGCTCATCTGAAAGGTATTCAGTTGCATGTTTCGGCCAACTGCGTATACGCCGTCCATCGATCAGCCGTTCCTATTTATCCCATCTTTATATCGGCTCCTTGCAGACTAGTGCCAATTAATCAACGTCTTTGTGATGTGGGAGGAATGTAAAGGACTGGGAAATAACCCTCGCGGTTACAGGGAGAAGGTCCAAACTGCACATAGGCAGCACCCAAGGTTAGGATCGAACCCGCATCTCTGGCAGATGGTCTCCCAGCTTCTCCACCCTCCTCCACTATAAACAGTCTCGAGAAGGTTCCTGACATGACATGTCTCCTATCCATGTTCTCCAGGCTTGCAGCCTGGCCCGGAGTTACTCTGGTACATTCCCCTTCGTCCTGTAAAGCTGCAGCATGAATTTGTGATTCTCACACTGAATGCCCCGGAGGGGAATGCATACCATATTCTTTATTTACCAATCTATCTACTGTCGGCACTATCAGTGGTTATGGCTTTGCTCCCCGAACATCCCCCTGCACATCAATGCTGTTGAGGGCATTGACATTTCTGTTTCCCTTTCAATATCTCAAAGTGTAATAAATGACACTTGCCCTTTATATTTCATTCCATCTGCCGTTTCTCTGACTATTTTAGTAGCTAATCTAAATCCCACTAAAAACCTCGACTCTCCACAATTCCACCAATTTCCGTTGCGTCTGCAAATTTACCAACCGACCCATCTAGAGTTAAGTCCAAGTCATTTTCATATATCATAAACTGTACAGTTCTGAGCACAGACCACTACGGACTCCATCAGTCACAGACGTCGAGCCAGAATAACCCTCTTCCTGCACAGTTATCTACACACTATCAGTTCAGAATCCAACCGAGCAATTTACCATGAATTACCACATCACATTGCAGGGGTGACCTGTACAAAAGGGACGGGTTAAACCTTAGCTGGATGGGGACCAACATCCTAGCGGGCAGATTTGCTAATGCTACTCGAGAGGGTTTAAACTAGATTGGCAGGGGATGGGATCTTGTACGGGACAGAGGCAGGTGAGAGGCTAGAATTTGGTATGGAGGGTGGTATGGGAGAGCTTAGTGGACAGAATAGGCCGGTGAAAGGCGGAGAGCGAGGAAGGAGGGTTGGTTTTAACTGTGCCTATTTTAATGCAAGGGGCCTGACGGGTAAGGTGGATAAGCTTGCGGCGTGGATAGGTACACGCCACTGGGATGTTGTAGCCATGACTGAAACCTGGCCAATGTTCCGGGGATACAGGTGTTTCAGTAGAGATAGGGATGAGGGAAAAATTGGAGGGGGGTTTTGTCAAGTGAGGCTATATGGGTAGAGCTGCGGAACAAGAAAAGGATGATCACCTTGTTGGGGGTGTACTACAGACCCGCAAATAGTCAACGGGAATTAGAAGACAAATGTATCAGGAGATTGCAGACAGCTGCAGGTCAAATAAGGTTGATGTAGTAGGAGCTTTTAACTTTCCCAATATAGGCTGGGTAAATCATAGTGTGAAGGGTTTATTGGGGTGCAATTCAATGGGGTGACACATTGGAAGTATAACGATGGAGTTAAAGGGGAAGTGAGTAGGAAGTGAGGATGTAACTGGTAGAGTGGATAAGTGAGAACCAGTGGATGTGTTATATATGGACTTTCAGAAGGCTTTCGACAAGGTTCCACATAAGAGATTAGTACATGGTATTGGGGGTTCAGTATTGATGTGGATAGAGAACTGGCTGGCAGACAGGAAGCAAAGAGTAGGAGTAAACGGGTCCTTTTCAGAACTAGTGACTAGTGGGGTACCGCAAGGCTCAGTGCTGGGACCCCAGCTATTTACAATATATATTAATGATTTGGACGAGGGAATTGAATGCAACATATCCAAGTTTGCGGATGACACGAAGCTGGGGGGCAGTGTTAGCTGTGAGGAGGATGCTAGGAGGCTGCAAGGTGACTTGGGTAGGTTGGGTGAGTGGGCAAATGCATGGCAAATGCAGTATAATGTGGATAAATGTGAGGTTATCCACTTTGGTGGCAAGAACAGGAAAGTGGACTATTATCTGAATGGTGGTCGATTAGGAAAAGGGGAGATGCAAGGTGATGCAAAAGGGTAGTTTCTGACCAACCTGGGTGTCATGGTACACCAGTCATTGAAAGTAGGCAAGCAGGTGCAGCAGGCAGTGAAGAAAGCGAATGGTATGTTAGCATTCATAGCAAAAAGATTTGAGTATATGAGCAGGGAGATTCTACTGCTGTTGCACAGGGCATTGGTGAGACCACACCTGGAGTATTGTGTACAGTTTTGGTCTCCTAATCTGAGGAAAGACATTCTTGCCATAGAGGGAGTACAGAGAAGGTTCACCAGACTGATTCCTGGGATGGCAGGACTTTCATATGAAGAAAGACCGGATAGACTCCGCTTGTACTCGGTAGAATTTAGAAGATAGAGGGGGGATCTTATGGAAACTTACAAAATTCTTAAGGGGTTGGACAGGCTAGATGCAGGAAGATTGTTCCCGATGTTGGGGAAGTCCAGAGTGGTGAATCTGTGGAATTCTCTGCCACAGAAGGTAGTTGAGGCCGGTTCATTGGCTATATTTAAAAGGGAGTTAGGTGTGGCCCTTGTGGCTAAAGGGATCAGGGGGTATGGAGAGAAGGCAAGTACTGAGTTGGATGATCAGCCATGATCACATTGAATGGTGGTGCAGGCTCGAAGGGCCGAATGGCCTACTCCAGCACCTATGTTTCTATGAATGAGAGGAATGGATCAGTTAGATACGCAGAGTCTCTTGCCCTGAGTAGTGGAATCGAGGACCAGAGGACATAGCTTCAATGTGAAAGGGAAAATATTTAATAGGAATCCGAGGAGTAACTTTTTCACACAAAGGGTGGTGGGTGTATGAAGTAGGCTGCGAGAGGAGGTAGTTGAGGCTGGGACTAACCCGTCGTTTAAGAAACAGTTAAGGTAGGTGCATGGATTGGACAGGTTTGAAGGGATATGAACCAAACGCAGGCTAGTGGGACTAGGGTAGCTGGGACATTGTTGGCCGGTGTGGGCAAGTTGGGCCGAAGGGCCAGTTCCCACACTGTATCAGACCATTACTATATTAAGATACTGTGAATGTGTTTTTCTTTGCGTGATGAATCTAATTTCAGGACCTCTTGTTTATCTCACCTGATAACAGATGTTCAACAGAAACACAAGGAGACTCTGCGAGCACAGACTGAAACACTGAGTGTGAACACCATCCTGATGAAGGAGAAAGTTAGGGTTTTCCAGCTGCTTGATCGATACGCTGAGCTCACAATCATCTCCACTGTTCGAGATCGGACACTGGTGGAACATGAGCTGCTGGCAAGAGGCCGGGACCATGAAGAGTGGAGGGAGGAACATCTCGGGGGAGAGTTTGAAAAAATCCGAACTGACCAATTATTCCAGAACATTTTGGCGAGCAAATCCAAATCTGGGAGTTCGTCTGCCGTGGCCGGAGTTCCGGGGATCGGAAAAACAACAATGGTGCAAAAGATTGTTCATGACTGGGCCACGGGGAAAATATTCCAACAATTCCAGTTTGTCTTCAGTTTCAAATTCCGGGATTTGAACATGATTAAAGACCGAGTAACCCTGAGGGAACTGATTCTGGATCAGTATCCTTACTTTAAGAATATCCTAGGAGAGGTCTGGAAGAACCCAGAGGGAGTGCTGTTTATACTCGACGGTCTGGATGAATTCAAGGGTGGAATCGATTTTGCTGACAGTCGAAGAGACACAGAACCGAAGCACCAGTGCCCAGATCCCCAGTGGTGGTGTGAAGTGTCTGACATTGTGTACAGTTTAATCCAGCACAAGCTGCTCCCAGGGTGTTCAGTGCTAGTGACCACCCGCCCCATTGCGTTATATTTACTGGAAAAGGCAGAGATCAGTGTCTGGGCTGAAATCCTGGGATTTGTTGGTGAGGAACGGAAGGAATATTTCACCAGGTATTTTGAAGATCAGACGGTGGCAGCAGCTGTTTTCAAACACGTGAAGGAGAATGAGATCCTGCACACCATGAGCTACAACCCCTCCTACTGCTGGATCCTCGGCCTGACACTGGGCCCCTTCTTCACACAAACACACCGGGACCCGCAGCGAGTTCCCAAGACCATCACACAACTATATTGCTACTTTATTTACAACATCCTGAAAAACCACGGCCGTGAGATTGAGAACCTTCGTGAGGTGTTACTGAGAGTTGGTCAGATGGCCTTCACTGGAGTGGCCGAGAAGAACATTGTGTTCACAGATGGAGATTTGATCAAATACAAGCTGCAGCCTTCCCAGTTCCTGTCCGGTTTCCTGATGGAACTTTTGGAGAGAGAGGATTCAGCCCGGAGCGTGGTGTACACTTTCCCGCACCTCACCATCCAAGAGTTTGTAGCCGCACTTGCACAATTCCTGACTGTAGATCCCGAGAATATCGTGACACTCCTTTCTGAAGCCCACAGCATGACAGACGGGCGGTTTGAAGTATTTCTCCGTTTTGTCGCTGGTCTCTCCTCCCCATGGGCAACTTGGATCCTGGAGGAGTTTCTGGGTCCATTTCCTAATGAAACAATCTGCCGAGTGATTGACTGGGTGAAGGAGGAGTTTCAACGTCAGATTAGAAATGCAGGGAGTATGTTTGGTAAAAGGAGGCTCTTGAACACGCTGCACTACCTGTTTGAGTCTCAGAATCCTGGACTGGCTCAGCAGACACTGGGATCTGTGGAAACACTTTCATTCCGTGGACTCGGATTGACCCCGATTGACTGTGCGGTCCTGTCTCATGCCATCAGGCCCTGTGATACAATCAAACACCTCGATCTGTGGAACTGCCGCATTCAGTGTGAAGGTCTCCAGCGGCTGGGACCGGCTCTGCACAAGTGCCAGCACTTGGGGTAACTGTCCGTTTGACGCTAACACTGAACTGTAAACATGTTTCAATATTTTGATCTTCCGTCCAGCACCCCTTCTAATGTATTTACGTATAAAATTATAAAAGGACTGGACAAGCTAGATGCAGGGAAAATGTTCCCAATGCTGGGGGTCCAGAACCAGGGGCCGCAGTCTAAAAATAACGGGGAGGTCATTTAAAACTGAGGGAAAAAAACGTTTTCACTTGGAAAGTTGTGAATTTGTGCATTCTCTGCCATAGAAGGCAGTGGAGGCCAGCCTGGATGCTGTCAAGAGAGATTTAGCTGGAGCTCTAGGGGCTAGCGGAATCATGGATATGGCAGGCACGGGTTACTGATTGTGGATGATCACAAAGAATGGCGGTGCTGGCTCGTAAGGCCAAGTGGTCTCCTCCTACACCTATTTCAATGTTTCTCTTTGTATGGGGCCGGCCGTCACTGTGCACGACGACCCTCCTATTTAACCTCCCACGGCTCACGGACGATTCCATCCCCCCCTCCCCCGGGATACCGGTAGACGACTCCGTCCCGCCTCCCCCGGGTCGACGGTGGACGACTCCGTCCCCCCCTCCCCCGGGTCGCCGGTAGACGACTCCATCCCCCCTCCCCCGGGGCGCCGGTGGACGACTCCGTCCCCCCCTCCCCCGGGTCACCGGTGGACGACCCCATCCCCCCTCCCCCGGGTAACCGGTGGACGATTCCGTCCCCCCTCCCCCGGGTCACCGATGGAAGACTCCATCCCCCCTCCCCCGGGTCACCGGTGGACGACTCCGTCCCCCCCTCCCCTGGGTCACCGGTGGACGACTCAATTCCCCCTCCCCCGCGTCACGTGTGTTGCAGCCGTTCTCTACACGGGAAACATTACCCGGTCGTGAGGGAATGAGAAGAAATGGGGAAAGTCACCAAACACCACAACCACAGAGATTTATTCAATAATTTGCTGAGTTGCTTCCAGAACTATCCGTGGTTGACGTTATCTCAGCCCCGGGGTTTGTGTCAGTTTGTTTCTTACTCAGTCTGTTTGTGTTTAGACTGGGAGTCAACGACCTGGGAGATTCCGGAGTGAAACTGGTGTCTGCGGCTCTGAGGAACCCGCGCTGTCAAATACAGATACTGGGGTAAGTCCCATACTGTGAGAGGTTGTGTTTACAGTCACTGGGTGTCTGACACCGAACATGCATATGATCAGTAATTGTGTCACTGATAAACGCTGGGGATTTGCACCGTCTCCTGTCTCTCTGTGTCCCTCACGCACACTTTTTCTCATCTCCAGGCTGAACAGTGTCGGTCTCACTGATTCTGGAGTTCAGGATCTCGCCTCTGCTCTCAGTACAAACCACTCACTGACGGGGCTGCACCTGTGTGGAAATAAACTGGGAGATTCCGGAGTGAAACTGGTGTCTGCGGCTCTGAGGAATCCGCACTGTAAAATACAGATACTGGGGTAAGTCCCAGACTGTGAGAGATTGTGTTTACACTCACTGGGTGTCTGACACTGAACATTAATATGATCAGTAATTGTGTCACTGATAAACACTGGGGATTTGCACCGTCTCCTGTCTCTCTGTGTCCCTCACCCTCACTCTCTCTCATCTCCAGGCTACAGACTGTCAGTCTCACAGATTCTGGAGTTGAGGATCTCGCCTCCGCTCTCATTACAAACCCCTCACTGAGGGAGCTGAAGATTGGTAACAACGCGCTGGGAGATTCTTGAGTGAAACTGATGTCTACGGCTCTGAGGAACCCGGACTGTAAAATACAAAGACTGGAGTAAGTCCCAGACTGTGAGAGATTGTGTTTACAGATTCAGATTCAAACTTTATTGTCATTGTGAAGTATACACGTACAGAGACAACAAAATGCAGTTAGCATCTCACCCAGAAGCGCGAACACAGAATAATGGAACAGTAAATATATATATATGTATATACAGTAGCAGTAGTACAATTTCCGGGGACAGAGATCAGTCATTGGGGAAAGGAGTGTCCGGGGGAGGGGGATGACTGGCAATCACCAAGCAGCAGAGTTAAGTAGGGTAACAACCGCAGGGAAGAAGCTGTTCTTGAACCTGCTGGTCCGGGCACGGAGAGACCGAAACTGAACATTAATATGGTCAGTAATTGTGTCACTGATAAACACTGGGGATTTACACCGTCTCCTGTCTCTCTGTGTCCCTCACCCTCACTCTCTCCCATCTCCAGGCTACCAGCTGTTGGTCTCACAGATTCTGGAGCCGAGGATCTCGCCTCCGCTCTCAGTACAAACCCCTCACTGACGGAGCTGGAGCTGATACACAACTCTCTCACAGACCGATCTGTCCCCGCTGTCCGCCGCCTCCTACTGACCCACCCGAGTCTGGAGCGGATCTGGTGAGTGTTTGTGTTAATGTTTAATGGGGGTCCGTGGGCTTCTCCTGTGATTATGTTAAGTAAGTGTTGTTGAAATATTAACCCCAGTTATTGAAACTGTTGTTAAATCTGTTTATTTCCTCTTTATTCCTGGACATGTTTCAGGCTGCGGGCGAATGGATTCAGTGCGTCTGGAGAGAAGGAACTGAGGTCGCTGCAGGAATCCAGACCCGGACTGATTATGGACGTGTGAACATCTCGGGGTGTAACCATCACCTCTGTGGGGACCGGAATATTTCCCGGCCTCCACTTTAAACCAAGCTGAGAAAAAAACATTTTCACACAGAGAGAGTATTGGATTTATGGAATTCCCTGCCACAGAGGGTAGTGGAGGCCAAATCACAGGATGGATTTAAAAGAGAGTTAGATAGAGCTCTAGGGGCTTGTGGAATAAAGGGATATGGGGTGAAGGCAGGCACGGGCTATTGATAGGGGACGATCAGCCATGATCACAATGAACGGCGGTGCAGGCTCGAAGGGCCGAATGGCCTCCTCCTGCACCTATTTTCTATGTTTCTTTGCAACAAATGCATCACGTTGGAATAACTGTGTAGACTCTTGCAACGTTAAATGCAGCAAATACGTTGCATTCAAGTAATATTGCAACCCCCCCACCCCCTCTTGGAAGTTCAATGCATTAAATCACTTTGCACTAATATTGCAAAACCCCACAAAAATGTTAAATGCAACAAATGTATCTGAATGGAATAGCTTTGCACCATCGTGCAATGTTAAATGATAACTGGAGCAAATGCGTTGCATTAAAGTGATATTGCAACCTCCCGGGATGTGAAATGCAATAAATTAATTGCAATAATCTTGCAAAATCTCTCGGATCAGAAATGCAATGGTGACGTCAGAGAGGCAGGGGGCGGGACATCCGGCCCTCTGACTGATCGGACGTCGTCATTGGCAGAGAGAGAGACGTCGCTCAACCGGGCGGTGGGGCGGGACTTGCAGATCATAGAAAATAGGTGCAGGAGTAGGCCATTCGGCCCTTCGAGCCTGCACCGCCGTTCAATATGATCATGGCTGATCATCCAACTCAGTATCCTGTAACTGCCTTCTCTCCATACCCCCCTGATCCATTTAGCCAGAAGGGCCACATCTAACTCCCTCTTAAATACAGCCAATGAACTGGCCTCAACTACCTTCTGTGGCAGAGAATTCCACAGATTCACCACTCTCTGTGTGAAAAATGATTTTCTCATCCCGGTCCTAAAAGACTTCCCCCTTATCCTTAAACTGTGACCCCTTGTTCTGGAGTTCCACAACATCGGGAACAATCTTCCTGCATCTAGCCTGTCCAACACCTTAAGAATTTTGTAAGTCTCTATAAGATCCCCCCTCAATCTTCTAAATTCTAGCGAGTACAAGCCGAGTCTATCCAGTCTTTCTTCATATGCAAGTCCTGACATCCCAGGAATCAGTCTGGTGAACCTTCTCTGTACTCCCTCTATTGCAAGAATGTCATTCGTCAGATTAGGAGACCAAAACTGTACGCAATACACCAGGTGTCGTCTCACCAAGACCCTGTACAACTGCAGTAGAACCTTCCTGCTCTTGTACTCAAATCCTTTTGCTATGATTGCCAAGATACCATTCGTTTTCTTCACTGCCTGCTGCACCTGCATGCCTACTTTCAACGACTGGTGTACCATGACACCCAGGCATCGTTGCATCTCCCCTTTTCCTAACCGGCCATAGATGGGCGGAAGCGCCGGGTAATTGGAGGAGAGGGATGTCAGTCAGAGGGAGGGAGAAGGAACCCGCCCCCTTGTCTCTCTCTGGTCCGCGTTGCACACAGGAGTGAGAGAGAGGAAAAAGGAGAGAGAGGGGAAGGAGTGTGGGCTGAGGGAGGGAGGGAAAGAGAAATTGAGGGAGAAATGAAGAATTGAGAGACAAATGCAGAATTGAGTGAAAGAGGGGGTATGTGGAAGAGAGGGAAGGAAAGATGGAGGGAGAGAGAGACAAAGGAGAGGAGAGGAGGGAGAGGGAGACAGGAGAGAGGGTGTGGGAAATGGAGGGGGCAGGAGAGGAGAGGGGAGGGGAGAGAGATGGATGGGGAGAGAGAGGAAGGAGGGAGATAGAGGGAGAGGGAAAGAGAGGGAGAGAGATGGAGGAGTGTGGGCTGAGGGAGGGGGGATGGAAGGAGAAAAGGAGGGAAAGAGAAATTGAGGGAGAAATTTAGAATAGAGTGAAAATTGAGGATTTGAATGAAAGAGGGGGAAGGTGGAAGAGAGGAAAGGAGAGATGGGGCGAGGGAGAGAGGAGGGGAGAGATAGAGAGAGAGAAAAAGGAGAGAGGGAGAGGAAACGGAGAGGAGAGGGAGAGAGAAAGGGGAGATGAAAAATAGAGCGGAAAGGGCTAGAGCGGGGGAGATAAAGGAGAGTGGGAGAGGGGAAGATAGAGGGGAGAGAGGGATAGGGATAGATCCAGGGCAGGGGAGGAGAGTAGAGCGGATGGAAGAGAGATGGAGGGGAGGAGAGGGAAGAGAGAGAGAAAGAGTGGAGGGAGAGATGGAGGAGTGGGCTGCGGGAGAGGAGGGAAGGTGGGGGAGGGAGAGAGACAGAGAATGGAGGGAGAGGGAAATATAGTGAAGAGGAGAGGGAGAGAGAGAGAAAGAGAAAGGCGAGGGAGAGCGAACGATAGAGGGGAGGGGAGAGAGTGAGGGGGAGAGAAAGAGAGGAGAGGGGAGGAGGGGAGAAAAGGGGATTAATTTTAAAGGCATTGTAGTTTTCACTTTCGGAGCAGATTTGCAAGTTTCACCCAGCGTCTGAAGAAGGGTCTCAACCTGAAACGTTGCCTATTTCCTTCGCTCCATAGATGTTGCCTCATCCGCTGAGTTTCTCCAGCATTTGTGTCTATCATATTAAATTCAATCGTCAGTTAAGTTCAGAATGGAGGCGTTCGTGCGTGGGGGGCGTGAATAAGATTTTTCTCATCTCAGTCTTAAATGGCTCCCCTTTATTCTAAGACTGTGGCCCCTGGTTCTTGACTCGCCCAACAGTGGGAACATTTTTCCTGCATCTGGCTTGTCCAGTCTTTTTATAAATTTATATGTTTCTATAAGATTCCTCCTCATCCTTCTAAACTCCAGTTAATACAAGCCTAGTCTTTTCAATCTTCCCTCATACGACAGTCCCACAATCCCAAGGATCAATCTCGTGAACGTACGCTGCACTGTCTCAATCACAAGGATGTCCTTCCGCAAATTAGGAGACCAAAACTGTACACAATACTCCAGATGTGGTCTTACCAGAGTCCTATACAACTGCAGAAGACCTTTCAAATAGGTTATTATAAAGAAAAAGCAATTACATAAATGATTGCCAATTCCCATCCAACACCTCAATCTGAATTTCGCATGGCCAGTGCGTAATCTAGATCTCTCTTGAATTCAATTAAAAAGGTAAGAAATAGGAAGATATCAAACGTAAAATACGGTCAAGGTCCCCAATCCTAATGCCAGGTTATGCGGCAAGGGAAATGAACAGTCTCTTTGCTGAGCCACATCCGCTGTTTAATAAAAGTGAGAAGACAAAGAATACACAGTTAATTTCCCCATTGATAACGAATGTACTTCCAAAGAGCAAAGAAAAAGAAAATATCTTAGTCCCAGGCTCAACGCCCGTACAGCTGCAACGTCGTAAAGATACACTAAAATTTAGGGCCCCGGTGAGACCACACCTGGAGTATTGTGTGCAGTTTTGGTATCCAAATTTGAGGAAGGACATTCTTGCTATTGAACGAGCCCAGCGTCGGTTCACCAGGTTTATTCCCGGGATTGCGGGACTGTCATATGCTGAGAGAATGGAGCGTCTGGGCTTGTACTGTGGAGTTTAGAAGGATGAGAGTGGGTATTATTGAAACATTTAAGTTTGTTAAGGGATTGGACACGCTAGAGGCATGAACCGTGTTCCCCATGTTGGTGGAGTCCTGAACCAGGGGCCACCGTTTAAGAATAAGGGATAAGCCATTTAGAACGGAGACGAGGGAACACTTTTTCACACAGAGAGTGGTGAGTCTGTGAAATTCTCTGCCGCAGAGGGCGGTGGAGGCCGGTTCTCTGGATGCTTTCAAGAGAGACCCAGATAGGGCTCTTACAATAGTGGAGTCAGGGGATTTAGGGAGAAGGCAGGAACGGGGTATTGATTGTGGATGATCAGCCACGATCACATTGAATGGTGACGCTGGCTCGAAGGGCTGCATGACCTACTCCTGCACCTATTGTCTATTGTCGATTGTCTGTTTTAGAACACATGAGACTACAAAGATTTATCACGTAAATGAACAAGCTCATTCAATGGCATCCTATTTCATCTTAATTATGTGATTCAACATTCACCCAGAACCGGTCCCACAAACAGGTAAAACTCTTGAAACTCACGCACTCTACATCCTCTTTTCTGTGGCATACATTCACAAATTTCCACACCTCACGCAAGATGCTATATCTCAGATATTCATACACGTTAAAGCAATAACAGTCTCACTCAGGAGTAAAACACAGTTATACACTCCTGAAATAAATCATGCAGAACTCTTAAACTTTGATACACCCAAAAATGAGAATTTTACATTTATATATATTATATTATCAGACAAAGGCACTATGTCTTTTTCTGTTGTGTTGCTAACATTGACCAAGCTAGCTTTGGAAAATTATGCAACAGAAGCCATATACTTCTTAAATATAATAAAGAAAAGCAATGTTGGTGTCCTGTAGACAAGACTCATACATATTTGTCAGCAAGCCATTTTACATAACCTTGAGTTTATGCCACTGGAGATGCAGGATTTAATTTGCTGACGTAATGACAAAATGTATTTAAGCACAGGTCGAAAGTTTCTTTGCTACCCAAGGTCAGTGCTCCACTAAGTTTACTGGCCAACACATTTTAACAAATCGTTCTCCAAAAATGTTCATCCTTTAATCATATTTACAACACATACTGAAGAACGGTCTCAACCCAAAACACTCTGGACTCTCTCTCTCTCTCTCGAGACACAAGTCATTTAATGAAAAGCTTCAAAGTGTAAGCTACGTTCCACATTCTCTTCAATTGTCGCAAATGCATTTGGATTGATTTACATTTTACACATAAACCAAGTTGCAGCACATTGTTGCTGTTTCATTACAATTCTCAACGGTCCTCACAACATAATTAATTTACTTTACATTCATTTGTCAGAAAGAGCCGTTCTGTCTACTATAATCTTTGGTTCTGTGGGGACCAAGGTGCAGAATTCGTAATCTGCGTTTTAGGCAATAAGGTCAGCTGCGGCATTCCCCTGGAGACTTTGTTGTGGTCACTTGTATGGGCATTGCAATTAATAATGGCCAGTTGGACTGCGAGGGTTAATGCGTGCAGTAGCTGTTGCAGTACCAAACACTGTTTTTAAGTTGCGAACGATGGGATATGTTGGCCGGTGTGGGTAAGTTGAGCCGAAGGGCCTGTTTCCATGCCGTATCACTATATGACTAGTGTAGATCGGACATGTTGGCCGATGTGGGTAAGTTGAGCCTGTTTCCAAACTGTATCAGACTATGACTAGTGTAGATCAGACATGTTGGCCGGTGTGGGCAATTTGAGCCTGTTTCCAAACTGTATCAGTCTATGACTAGTGTAGATAGGATATGTTGGCCGGTGTAGGCAAGTTGGGCTGAAGGGCCTCTTTGCACACTGTATCACTCTATGACCAGTGTAGAAGGGGTATGTTGGCCGGTGTGGACTGAAGGGCCTGTTTCCACACTGTATCACTCTATGACTCGTGTAGATGGGACATGTTGGCCGGTGTCGACTGAAGGGCCTGTTTGCACACTGCATCACTCTATGACTCGAAGCTGGTGTAACGAGATTCTATTTTTGGTTCCATAGATGAAGACCGCAAAACGCATTGCGATTATTGGAGCCGGAGCGAGTGGATTAACATCTGTAAAGTGTTGCCTTGATGAAGGTTTTCAGCCGACCTGCTTTGAAAGGAGCAATGATATTGGTGGACTTTGGAACTACCAGGTAACTACGCCTGCCTCGGCAAGGCCAACAGCTAAA
>OY740828.1:2784933-2804933 GCA_963514005.1 Raja brachyura | reverse complement strand
AGTCCCTGCCTCAACTTCCTCCTCCGGCAGCTCGTTCCATACACCCACCAAACTCAACCAAATGTCAACTGTTCAATAGACAATAGGTGCAGGAGTAGTGCAGGAGTAGACCATTCGGCCCTTGGAGCCAGCACTGCCATTCACTGTGATCATGGCTGAACATCCACAATCAGTACCCCTTTTCTGCCTTCTCTCCATATCCCCTGGCTCCACAATCTTCAAGAGCTCTGTCTATCTCTCTCATAAAAGCATCAACAGCACGAATTGATACCAAAGATTTGGAGACCAAAACTGCATACAATACTCTAGGTGTGGTCTCACTAGGGCCCTGTACAACTGCAGAAGGACCTATTTGCTCCTATATTCAACTCCGCTTGTTATTAAGACCAACATGCCATTCGCTTTGTTGAATCCTGAACTCACTTTGGTATATCCGTAACTCCGGTTTCCTCCCACTGTCCAAACATCCACAGGTTTGTAGGTTTGTAAAATGCAATGAGACATGGGAGTCCTATTACAGAGGTTGGGTAAGTGGGAAGGTGCATGGCAGGTGCAGTTTAATGTGGATAAATGTGCGGTTATCTACTTTGGTGGCAAAACCAGAAAGGCAGATTATTATCTGAATGGTGTAAAGTTGAGAAAAAGGAAAGTACAACGTGATCTGGGGGTCCTAGTTCATCAGTCACTGAAAGTGAGCATGCAGGAACAGCAGGCAGTGAAGAAAGTGAATGGCATGTTGGAGTATTGGAGCAAAGAGGTCCTTCTGCAGTCGTTTAGGGCCCTAGTGAGACCACACCTGGAGTATTGTGTGCAATTTCGGCATGTTGTCCTTCATAACAAGAGGAGTTGTGTATAGGAGCAAAGAAGTCCTTCTGTTGTTGTTCAGGGCACTAATGAGACTACACCTGGAGCATTGTGTGCAGTTTTGGTCTCCAAATTTGCGGCAGGACATTCTTGCTATTGAGGGAGTGCAGCGTAGGTTCACAAGGATAATTCCGAGGATGGCGGGACTGTCATATAGAAACACATAAACATAGAAAATAGGTGCAGGAGTAGGCTATTCGGTTCTTCCAGCCTTCACCGCCATTCTATATGATCATGGCTGATCATTCAACTCAGCATCCCGTACCTGCCTTTCTCTCCATACCCCCTGATCCCCTTAGCAAAAAGGGACACAGCTAATTCCCTCTTAAATGTAGCCAATGAACTGCCCTCAACTACCTTCTGTGGCAGAGAATTACAGAGATTCACCACTCTCTGTGTGAAATATGTTTTTCTCATCTCGCTTCTCATCAAGACTTCACCCTTATCCTTAAACTGTGATCCCTTGTTCTGGACTTCCCCAACATCGGGAAAAATCTTCCTGCATCTAGCCTGTCCAACCCCTTAAGCATTTTGTAAGTTTCTATATGATCCCCCCTCAATCTTCTAAATTCCAGCGAGTACATGCCGAGTCTATCCAGTCTTTCTTCATATGAAAGTCCTGACATCCCAGGAATCAGTCTGGTGAACCTTCACTATACTCCCTCTATGTCTTTCCTCAGATTAGGAGACCAAAACTATACGCAATACTCCAGCTGTGTTCCAACCAATACCCTGTACAACTGCAGTAGAACCTCGCTGCTCCTATACTCAAATCCTTTTGCTATGAATGCTAACATTCCATTCGCTTTCTTCACTGCCTGCTGCACCTGCATGCCTACTTTCAATGATTGGTGTACCATGACATCCAGGTCTCGTTGCATCTCCCCTTTTCCTAATCGGCCACTAAAGGTCTACTTTCCTGTTGTTGCCACCAAAGTGGATTACCTCACATTTATCCACATTATATTGCATCTGCTATGCATTTACCCACTCACACAACCTATCCAAGTCACCTTGCAGCCGCGTAGCAACCTCCTCACAGCTAACACTGCCCCCCAGATTCGTATCATCCGCAAACTTGGAGATGTTGCATTCAAATCCCTCGTCCAAATCATTAATATATATTGAAAATAGCTGGGGCCCAGCACTGAGCCTTGCGGTACTGCACCAGTCACTACCTGCCATCCTGAAAATGATCTGTTTACTCCTACACTTTGCTTCCTGTCTGCCATCCAGTTCTCTATCCACACCAATACTGAACCCCCAATACCATGAGCTTTAAGTATGAGGGTAGATTGAACAGACTGGGCTTGTATTCACTGGAATTTACAAGGATGAGAGGGTATCTTATAGAAACTTATTAAATTATGAAAGGACTGAAAAAGCTGTATGCGGGAAACATGTTACTGACGTTGGGGGAGTCCAGAACCAGGGATCACATACAGTTAAATAACATGGGGTTGGTCCTTTAGGACTGAGGTGAGGAGAAAATATTCCACCCAGAGGGATATGAATCTGTGGCTCAATTCATTGGAGCGCAGGAGGATGAGTAGTGATCTTATAAGGGTGTACATAATTACCAGAGGAATAGATCGGGTAGACGCACAGTCTCTTGCCCAGAGTAGGGGGATCGAGGACCAGAGGACATGGGTTTAAGGTCAGAGAGAGGGGGGGGGATTTAATGGGAATATGAAGGACAACTTTTCTACACAGTGGGTGGTGGGTATCTGGAACTAGCTGCCAGAGGAGGTAGTTGAGGCAGGGACTAACACAACACTTGGGCAGGTAAATGGATAGGACAGGTTTGGAGGGATATGGGCCAAATGCGGGCAGCAGGTATGAGTAGATGGGGCATGTTCGCCGGTGTGGGCAGTTGGCAGAAGGGCCTGTTTCCACACTGTATCACTCTATGACTAGTGTAGATGGAGCATGTTGGCCGGTGTGGGAAAGTTGGGCATAAGGACCTGTTTCCACACTGTATCACCATGACTAGTGTAGTTGGGGCATGTTGGTTGGTGCGGGCAAGTTGAGCTAAAGGGCCTGTTTCCACACTGTATTACTCTATGACTAGTGTAGTTGGGGCATGTTGCCTGGTGTGGGCTGAACGGTCTGTTTCCACACTGTATCACTCTCTGACTAGTGTAGATGAGACATGTTGGCCGGTGTGGGCAAGTTGGGCTGAAGGGCCTGTTTGCACATTGTATCAATCTATGACTAGTGTAGATGGGACATGTTGGCCGGTGTGGGCAAGTTGGGCTGAAGGGCCTGTTTAGAATAGAATTGTATAGAATGCCTTGTATTGCCATTCAAACAGATAATGTTTGAACGAAATGTCATTCCTACAGTCATGACATTACACAAAAAAACCAAGGCACACACTTAACACAGTTTACACTTCATCCATCACTGTGAAACTCCGGCACCTCCTCACCGTGATGGAAGGCAAAGGTCCTATCTCTTCCCCAACTGCAGCGTCGAGGCGAACTGGGGTCACAATGTTAAAGCCCCCGGCGGGCGATGGTAAGTCCCGCAGCCGTTTAAGCCACGCCGGATGATGTGAGGCCACGCTCCGAGCCATTTACACTCCCCGATTCTGGCGGGAGAAGTTGTCGTTGCGGGAGCTCCGCAAAGCTGTCTCCCACCAGGGACCTGCGAGCTCCCGATGTTCCTGTCCCTCCTTAGCTCCGAAGTCGGGTCGCAGTCGCCACCACCACAGCTCTGCCCGCTCCGATGTCGGCCAGCTCCGTCATGGCGAGTCTGCAGGCTCCGGTTGGCTCCGATTGGAAGCCACCGCCGGCTCCATGATGTTAGGCCCAACGACTCCGGAGACCCGACAGGAAAAATGCCGGGTCCTCGTGGAAGAAAGAGATAAAAACGCCCCCCTCCCGACCCCCCGCATACACATATACACAGCTAAAATGTAATACAACTTAAAACCAAAAACCTACATCTAACGGGGCAAAAAATTAAAAAAAATACTGACGGACCGCAGTCGAGCTGCTGTGGTTAGGCCCCGCCATACTCTAGTTTCCAAACTGTATCACTCTGTGACTCAACTACTGATGTTCTCAATATTCTCGGATGATTCCAGGGATAACATCTTTCAAAGGCAGATATATCCACAGCAAGGAATACAAGGAATCCACAATTATTTGAAGGAAAGAATGTCGTTGTGATTGGGATCGGGAATTCTGGAGGGGATATTGCCGTCGAAATCAGTCAAACTGCAAAACAGGTGCGTTAACAAAATGAGCGATACGGTTGGTTTAAAGGTAGGCATGCATCGAACCATCGAAATATAAACAATAGTTGCAGGAGTTGGCCATTCGACCCTTCCAGCCAGCACCGCTATCCAATAACGATCATGGCTGATCTACAATCAGTATCCCGTTCCTGCATTCTCCCCATATCTCGGGATTTCGTTTCCTCAGAGCTAAATCTAACTCTCTCTTGAAAACGTCCAGTGAATTGGCCTTCACTGCCTTCTGCGGCAGAGAATCCCACAGATTCACAACTCTCTGGGTGGAAATGTTTCTCCTCATCTCAACCCTAAATGGCCACATATTCACAACTCTCTGGGGTGGAAAAGGTTCTCGTCATCTGAGTCCTAAATGGCCACAGATTCACAACTCTCTGGGTGGAAACGTTTCTCCTCATCTTAGTCCTAAATTGGCACAGATTCACAATTCTCTGGGTGGAAAGTGTATCCTCGTCTCAGTCCCAAATGGCCATAAATTCAAAACTCTCTGGGTGGAAATGTTTATCCTCACCTCAGTCCTTAATGGCCACAGATTCACAACTCTCTGGGTGGAAACATGTCTCCTCATCTCAATCCCAAATGGCCACAGATTAATAACTCTCTGGGTGGAAAAGTTTATCCTCCTCTCAATCCCAAATGGCCACAGATTCACTACTCTCTGGGTGGAACAGTTTATCCTCGTTTCAATCCTAAATGACCACAGATTCACAACACTCTGGGTGGAACAGTTTCTCCTCATCGCAGTCCTAAATGGCCGACCCCTTATTCATAAACTGTGGCCCCTGGTTCTGGACTCTCCCAACATCAAGAACATCAGGGCTCTTTTGAGCCAACACCTGGAGTATTTGTGTGCGGTTTTGATCTCCTAATTTGAGGAAGGACATTCTTGCTATTGAGGGAGTGCAGCGTAGGCTCAACATGTTAATTCCCAGGATAGTGGACTCTCATAGGTTGCAACATTAGAGCACATGGTATTGGGGGTAGAGTACTGACATGGATAGAAAACTGGTTGGCAGACAGGAAACAAAGAAACATTGACATGTAGAAAAGTGGTGGATGAGTAGACCATTCGTAGCTGATCTAACTCTTCCTCCTAACTCCATTGTCCTGCCTTCTCCACATAACCCCTGACACCCGTACTAATCCACAATCTATCTATCTCTGCCTTAAATATATACACTGACTCGTGGCCTCCACCGGCATCTGTGGCAATGAATCCCACGGATTCACCATCTTCTGGCGAAAAAAAATCCTCCTCATCTCCTTCCTCCTCATCTCCTTCCTTTAATTCTGAGGCTGTGCCGTCTGGTCCTAGACTCTCCCACTAGTGGAAACATCCTCTCCACATCCACTCTATCCAGGCCTTTCACTATTCGGTGAAGTTTCAATGATGTCCGCGCCCCCCCACTCCCCCCCCCCACCCTCAAGATGCTCCAGCATCTTGTACATATCTTAGGACACAGAATTTGTTTAGAGATACAGCGCGGAAACGGGCCCTTCAGCCCACGGAGTCCGTGCCGACCAGCGATCATTTGTGCACCATTTTAGTTCAGATCGGGAGCTGTATGTGTGGAGTGCGGTGACTGCGTGGGTTTTCTCCGGATACTCCGGTTTCATCCCACGTCCCAAAGACGTGCGGGTTAGTAGGTTAATTGGCCTAAAAACAGTCCCCGAGTATGTAGTGACGGCACGGACTCAGTGGGCTGAAGGGCCTGTTTCCGCGCTGTATCTCCACACTAAACTAGTGTGTGAACGGGCGATCGCTGGTCGGCACGGACTCGGTGGGGAAGGGCCTGTTGCCTCTCATTATATCTTGACATTTCACAAGAGGTTGTTTTCCAAGTACAACGCCCCAATTCTCTTTGCAATCAGGTAAATATTTATTCAGGTAAACATTGTTCATTAACTTGCGAAATATAACATTATCTCAAGCATTGACTCGTACAAATATTTCCTAATTGATATCTCAGATGCCAATACAGCTATTGAGCTAAACAACCATAAAGTGTAGAAACAGGCCCTTCAGCCCAAATTGCCCACACGGACCAACATGCCCCATCTACACTAGTCCCACCTGCCCACGTTTGGCCAATATCCCATCCAAACTGTCCTATCCTTGTACCAGTCCAACTGCTGTGATAGTCCCTGCCGCAAATACCTCCTCTGGGAACTCGTTCCATACACCCACCGCCCTCAACCAAATTTCAACTGTTCAATAGACAATAGACGATAGGTGCAGGAGTAGGCCATTCGATCCTTCGAGCCAACACCGCCATTCACTGTGATCATGGCTGATCATCCACAATCAGTATCCCGTTCCTGCCTTCTCCCCATATCCCCTGACTCTGCTATCAATAGGAGCTGCATCTAGCTATCTCTTGAAAGCATCCAGAGAACTGGCCTCCACCGCCCTCTGGAGCAGATATTCCCCCAGAGTCACAACTCTCTGTGAGAAAATGTTTCCTCGTCTCCGTTCTAAATGGCTTACCACTTATTGTTAAACTGTGGCCCGTGGTTCTGGATATCTGGAACCTGTTTCCTGCCTCTAGCGTGTCCAAACCCTTCATAATCTTATATGTTTGAATACGATCCCCTCTCATCCTTGTAAATTCCAGATAATAGAAGCCCAGCCGCTCCATTCTCTCATTATATGACAGTCCCACCATGCCGGGAATTAACCTGGTGAACCTACGCTGCACTCCCTCAATAGCAAGAATATCCTTCCTCAAATTTGGAGACCAAAACGGCACACCAGGTGTGGTCTCACTAGGGTTCTGTACAACTGTAGAAGGACCTCTTTGCTCCTCTTGTTATTAAGACCAACATGCCATTCGCTTTGCTTAATCCTGAACTCACTTTGGTATGTCCATAACTCCGGTTTCCTCCCACAGTACAAAGATATACAGGTTTGTAGGTTTGTAAAATGCAATGAGAGCTGGGTGTCCTATTACAGAGGTTGGGTGAGTGGGCAGATGCATGCCAGATGCAGTTTCATGTGGATAAATGTGAGGTTATCCACTTTTGTGGCAAAAACAGGAAGGCAGATTATTATGTGAATGGTGTCATGTTGGAAAAAGCGGAAGTACAACAGGATTTGGGGGTCTTTGAACGTAAGCTTGCAGGTGCAGCAGGCAGTGAAGAAAGCCAATGGCATGTTCGCCTTCATTGTGGGAGGATTTGAGTTTTGGAGCTAAAAGTTCCTTCTGAAGTTGTACAGGACCCTATTGAGACCACACCTGGCGTATTGTATGCAGTTTTGGTCCCCAAATTTGGAGAAGGACATTCTTGCTATTTTGCGAGTGCAGCGCAGGCTCACCCGGTTAATTCCATGGATGGCGGTACTGCGACATGAGGTTAGATGGAAAAGGTTCCAACTCATCCTTTTAAATTCCACTGACGACAAGCCCAGTCGGCCCATTCTTTCATGATATGTCAGTCCCGCCATCCCGGGAATTAACCTGGTGACCCAAAGGTAAAAAGAAGGCTCTCGACCCGAAACTCACCTATACTTGTTCTCCAGAGATGCTGCCTGACCCACTGAGTTACTCCAGCACTTTGTACCTTTCCACGTTCTCCAGAGATGCTGCCTGACCCAATGAGTTACTCCAGCACTTTGTACCTGTCCACGTTCTCTAGAGATGCTGCCTGACCCACTGAGTTACTCCAGCACTTTGTACTTGTCCATGTTCTCCAGAGATGCTGCCTGACCCATTGAGTTACTCCAGCACTTTGTACTTGTCCATGTTCTCCAGAGATGCTGCCTGACCCACTGAGTTACTCCGGAACTTTGTACTTGTCCATGTTCTCCAGAGATGCTGCCTGACCCACTGAGTTACTCCGGAACTTTGTACCTCTCCAGGTTCTTTAAAGATGCAACCTGACCCGCTGAGTTACTCCAGCACTTTGTACCTGTCCACGTCCTCCATAGATGCTGCCTCAACCGCTGAGTTACTCAAGCACTTTGTACATCTCCACGTTCTCCAGAGATGCTGCTTCACCCGCTCAGTTAGTCCAGCACTTTGTACCTGTCCACATTCCATTAATTTATCTTCCAGGTTTTTCTGAGCACCAGGAGAGGGTCATGGGTGTTGAACAGAGTTGGGAATCAAGGATACCCAGGTGATATGGCTTTTAATCGACGTTCGGTCCAATTGCTGAAGGATCTCCTACCACAGTCCATCTTGAAATGGTTCTTTGAGCGATCATTGAACAAGAGATTTAACCATGTCAACTATGGACTTCAACCAGGCCACAGGTGAGAACTTCAACTGGAAAGGATCATACATCCATTGAACCATTGAATTTCATAACAAGGGGAGTTGAGTATCGGAGCAAGGAGGATATAGAATATAGAATAGAATAGTTTCTTTATTGTCATTGTAACATGAACCACGTACAACGAAATGTAAAAATGTCAACCAGTCAGTGCAACATTCAAACCATAAAAGCTAACGATACATACAAGGTAAAATATTAAAAAGATAAACAACTAAAATAAATATGAAATATGAAAATAGTACGCATAAGCACCCAACCCTACAGTCCCTTAGTCCCCGCGTTCCTTGGCGGCTACATTTAGTGCCTTTATAGCAGTGGGGTAAAAACTGTTTTTAAGTCTGTTTGTCCTTGTCCTTGTAGATCTGTACCGTCTGCCTGACGGCAACAGTTCAAACAGGGAGTGTCCGGGGTGGGAAATGTCCGTTATAATATTCTGGGATTTTTTGACGCAGCGGGAACTGTGTAAGTCTTCCAAGGTAAGGAGAGGGCAGCCGACAATCCTCTGGGCGTTGTCAATGGCCCTCTGGAGCGCTTTCCTCTGAGCCGCTGTGCAGCTGGTGTACCACACGCATACACAGTATGTTAGGATGCTCTCAATGGAGCACCGATAAAAAGACACCAGCAGTCTCTGTGTGATGTTATTCTTCGTGAGCACCCTCAGGAAGTGCAGTCTCTGCTGGACCTTTTTCAGCAGCGCAGAGGTGTTCACGCTCCACGTCAGGTCCTCCTATATATGGATTCCCAGGAAGCGGAAATCCGCCACCCTCTCCACACAGTCCCCTCTGATGATTAGTGGTACGAGTTCTCTTTTGTTCTTCCTGAAGTCTATTATTATCGCCTTGGTCTTTAAGGTGTTCAGGAGCAGGTTATTTTCTCCACACCACACTGTCACCTGCTCCACCTCATCCCGATAGGCGTACTCGTCCCCCCCGGAGATGAGCCCCACCATCGTAGTGTCATCTGCAAATTTGACAATGGTGTTGCTGTGATGGGCGGAGGTGCAGTCATGTGTGTAAATGGTGTAGAGCAGGGGGCTCAGCACGCAGCCCTGTGGAGAGCCGGTACTGAGGCTGAGGGCCGTGGATGTTTGATGGCCCATTGTGACTATCTGGCTGCGGCCCGACAGGAAGCTATTTATCCACATGCAGGTGGATTGTGGAAGTCCCAAGTCCCCCAGTTTGTCCACCAGTTTGGGGGGAAGGATAGTATTAAAAGCAGAGCTGTATTCCACAAAGAGCATTCGCACATAGCTTCCCCGCTGCTCCAGGTGGGACAGTGCAGCATGGAGAGCTGTGGCTACAGCGTCCTCTGTAGATCTATTCGCTCTGTACGCAAACAGGTGGGGGTCAAATCTTCGGGGCAGGAGTGATGTGATATGACCCCGGACCAGTTTTTCAAAGCACTTCATCACCACTGGTGTGAGTGCGACTGGCCGGTAGTCGTTGAGGCTGGAAAGGTGGGGTTTTTTGGGCAAGGGGACTTCAGACAGAGTGGGACAGTGGACTGGGCCAGATACTGGTTAAATATCCTCATGAAGACTCCAGCCAGCTGGTCTGCGCAGTCCTTCAGCACGCGTCCAGAGACGCCGTCGGGTCCAGTAGCCTTCCTTGGATTGATGGCCCGCAGCGTGCGCCTCACCTCTTGCTCCTCTATCGTGAGGGTTAGGCTACTGTCTGTGGCCATATGGTGTGTTGTGGCTGTCTCGGGTGGCTCCACTTCAAATGAGACCACACCTGAAGTATTGTGTGCAGTTTGGGCATATTGCCCTCTATAACAAGAGGAGTTGGTATAGGAGCAAAGAGGTCCTTCTGCAGTTGTACAGGGCCCTAGTGAGACCACACCTGGAGTATTATGTGCAGCTTTTGCCTCCAAATTTGAGGAAGGACATTCTTGCTATTGAGAAATTGCAGCGTCGGATCGCCAGCTTAATTCCCGGGATGGCGGGACTGTCATATGCTGGGAGAATGGAATAGCTGGGCTTGTACACTTTGGAATTTAGAAGAATGAGAGGGTATCTCATTGAAACATATAGGACTATTAAGGGCTTGGACACGCTAGAGGCAGGAAACATGTTCCCGATGTTGGGGGAGTCCAGAACCAGGGGCCACAGTTTAGGACAGGGGTGGAGAACCTTTTCATGTTGTAACGCCGCATTAAGTTAGTTGTAATCTAATAAAGCCGCATCCAATAAACTTCAATTAGATATACTTCAAAATGTACATTATTTTGCAAAAAATCTGGCAACTATGTACTAACTTCAAGAACATGAAAAAATGTTGTTATTTCTAAAGTGAACTAACCTTTTAATGACTTTGCAAGGCACCTTGATTTGGTTTATAGACAATAGGTAATTGGCAATAGGTGCATGAGTAGGCCATTCGGCCCTTCGAGCCAGCGCCACCGTTCAATGTGATCATGGCTGATCATCCACAATGAGTATCCCGTTCCTGCCTTCTCCCCATATCCCCTGACTCCGCTATTTTTTAAAAATATATATTTTTTTATTAAAGGTACAGTAAGTTACATCAGTGCACAACCCATGTATATTATTACAATCGTTGTACCACTTAATTTTTTAAGGCTTTAGAAAAAAGAAAAAAGAAAAAAATAGAAACAGAGAAAGTAGAGAAAGTGAAAAAGAGTTGTGGAAGTGAAAAAGCGTGCCAAAGGGAAAGGGAACCCTTGGTCGAAGAGTAAGAGAAAGGAGATTAAGAGATAGACCCTAGAGAGGAAAACAAAGGGAAAGAGAGAGAAGGAAAAAGGAAAAGCCAGTTACTTTATTGTAAACATCGCGCAAAAGAAATCTACCAACTCGACAGTTTTTCTTCCACATTTACCAAGACCCGACGCCGGTACTTTTTTGAGGTATTCTTGCACCTTATCCTTGTAGTAGATTTATAAATGCAGACCACGTCTTATAGAAACGGTCTGATTTTCCTGCCAGGCGGAGTCTCATATCTTCCAGATTTAGTGTTTCAAACATAGTTGAAATCCACATATTAACTGTTGGTATAGGAGCATTTTTCCAGAATTTTAAGATTAGCTTTTTTCCTGTCATTAAGCCGTATTCAAATAGACTCTTTTGAAACACATTTAATTCAGGGCTACCTTCTGTTGTTCCAAAGATTATCCAGTCTGCCTTTGGAGTCAGTTTTATTTTAAATAATTTTGTGAAAATTTGAAACATTTCAGTCCAAAATGTTTGAATGTTTGTACAAAAGACAAATGAGTGCGTTATATTAGCTTCTTGACATTGACATTTATCACAAATAGGTGAGACATTGGGAAAAAGTTTACTTATTTTAGTTTTTGACTAGTATAATCCGTGTAAGATTTTAAATTGAATTAGAGTGTGTCTTACGTTAATTGACTCCGCTATTTTTAAGAGCGCTATCCAGTCTCTCTTGAAAACATCCAGAGAACCTGCCTCCACCGCCCTCTGAGGCGGAGAATTCCACAGACTCGCCACTCTCTGTTAGAAAAGGTGTTTTCTAGTCTCCATTCTAAATGGCTTACAACATATTCTTAAACTGCGGTCCCTGGTTCTGGACTTCCCCAACATCGGGAACATGCTTCCTGCTAGGTAGGATAATGTCGATTCACAGCAACAAGCGGTTGCAAAGCAAGAAAGCATTTTTCGTGCATGTTCTCGAAAACGTGGGTATTCTATTGCATTTTTCCATATTTGGATCTTTCTTAATGTCAAATAAGGATTTAAAAATGTCATATTCTGTGAGCTCAATCAATTCCATCTGTAATTCTTTAGGAGCCTTGGAGACAACAACTAGGTGAGGTTGAAGTGCTAATTTGAAAGCAAAAACAAGCTAATTTCGTTGAATCTTCTTTAATATTTGGTATTTTAAATACGTTCATTTTAAGATTAAAATAAAAATAATAAAAGACGAACAAAAACATATTAATAAAAATAAAAGGATTTGTTCTACAAAATGCAGATTCATTCAAAAGGACGCACTTAATGGCTTGGAAGGCCGCATGTGGCCTTAAGGCCGCAGGTTCCCCAGCCCTGGATTCGGAATAAGGGATAAGCCATTTAGAACGGAGATGAGGAAACACTTTCCCACCCAGAGAGTTGTAAATCTGTGGAATTCTCTGCATCAGAGGGCGGTGGAGACCGGTTCTCTGGATACTTTCAGAGAGAGCTGGATAGAGCACTTAAACATAGCGGAGTCAGGGGATATGGGAAGACGGCAGGAACGGGGTACTGATTGTTGATGATGAGCCGTGATCACATTGAATGGCGGTGCTGGCTCGAAGGGCCGAATGGCCTACTCCTGCACCTATTGTCTATTGTATGTTTTCTATTGGATCGTAGAGTTATTGACACATCGAGCCAATGTGTAACAGAGAGTTAACTCTATGGAACGAGCTGATAGAGGAGATAGTTGAGGCTGGGATTATCACAACACTTGGACAGGGACATGGATAGAACAGGTTTGGAGAGATATGGGCCAAACGTGGGCAGATGGTGGGACTTGTGTAGAAGGACTCGGTGGGCCGAAGGGCCTGCTTCCGTGCTGTATCTCTCAACTAAACTAGTGTGTGAACAGGCGATCACTGGTCGGCACGGACTCGGTGTGGAAGGGTCTGTTTCCGTGCTATATCTCTAAACTAAACTAGTGTGTGAACAGGCGATCGCTGGTCGGCACGGACTCGGTGGGCCGAAGGGCCTGTTTCCACGCTGTATCGCCAAACTAAACTAGTGTGCGAACGGGCGATGGCTGGTCGGCACGGACTCAGTGGGCCGAAGGGCCTGTTTCCGCGCTGTATCGCCAAACTAAACTAGTGTGTGAACAGGCGATCGCTGGTCGGCACAGACTTGGTGGGCAGAAGGGCCTGTTTCCGCGCTGTATCTCTGAACTAAACTAGTGTGTGAACAGGGGATCGCTGGTCGGCACGGACTCGGTGGGCAGAAGGGCCTGTTTCCACGCTGTATCCCTAAACTAAACTAGTGTGTGAACGGGCGATCGCTTGTCGGCGATGACTCGTTGGGCCGATTCCACGCTGTATCTCTAAACTAAACTAGTGTGTGAACAGGCGATCGCTGGTCGGCACGGACTCGGTGGGGAAGGGCCTGTTTCCACGCTATATCTCTAAACTAAACATTGTTCATCGTGACCACAGCATTTTCAGTCAACATCCGATGATCAACGATGACCTGCCAAATCGCATCATATCGGGCAGGGTTCTGGTCAAACCGAACGTCAAGAGTTTCACCGAGACGACAGCCATCTTCGACGATGGCTCAGGTGAAGAGATCGACTGTGTGGTCTTCGCCACGGGGTATTCATTTTCATTCCCGTTCCTGGATGAGTCCGTGGTCAAGGTGGAAAATAACCAGGTGGACCTGTACAAGCTCGTGTTCCCGCCCGCGATGGCCCACCCAACTCTTTGTACCATTGGTCTTATACAACCACTGGGTGCCATCATGCCCTTATCAGAACTACAGGCTCGCTGGGCTACAAGGGTTTTCAAAGGTGGGATGTCTTCTGCAACGGGTTTGTTTAGTGTGCGCGGATCGCCGGTTCAAAAATCCACAGACTTGTGGCCTCCTAACTCCATTCTCCTGCCTTCTCCCCATAACCCGTAACACCCCTAGCAATCATCAATCTATCTATCTCTGCCTTAAATATATCCACTGACTTGTGGCCTCCACCGCCGTCTGTGGCAACGAATCCCACAGATTCACCACCCTGTGGCTAAATAAATTCCTCCTCATCTCCTTCCTCAAGGAAAGTCTTTTCATTCTGTGGCTGTGCCCGCTGGTCCTCGACTCTCCCACTAGTTGAAACAGCCGCTCCACATCCACCCTAACCAGGCCTTTCACTATTCGATGATGTTTCAATGAGCCCCCCCCCCCTGGTTCTCCTAAACTCCGCAGGTCCATTGTCGACAAACGCTCATCCTATGTTAACCCTCTCATTGCTGGTATCGTTCTTTAAAACCTTCTCTGACCGTGTGCGGACATGGGGCCGTGGTCGAAGCAAAGACGTCGAAGCCAAAGAACCGCATGGAAACGAGGCTGAAATGCCAAAAAAACGGAAGAGTAGGAAGGTGAAACGCCTACTAACCGAAAGGATGGGACGCCTAAATGCAAACTAACCGAAATGGCGGGACGGCTAAAAGCCAACGAACCGAAACGCTGCATCGCCTAAAAGCAAACTTGCGGAATGGCCGCTCGGTCGAGACGCCACCTACCCGAAAGGCGGCGTTGCCTACAGGCCAAAGGACCGACTGCGCTCAACAGAAATGTCCAATAACAGACTTGACGTTGCCGGGGGGCGGGACATGTCAGCGATTGGTACAGATCCCTGGGTCCATCACATCACTGTGAAGGGATGAACATTGTCCCACACCTCCGCTCCACCCGACCGGCAGCCCGTGGAGGGTGGCCGTGGGAGAGTGGGGGTTGTCCCGAGGGATGCGCACCTTCGGTCGCTGTCAACTTGGTGCTTGGGTTCAGATTGCCCAGTCACTTATGGCTTGTGTGGAAAAATGAACCCCACACTCCCGTCTCCCCATTCTTTCTCCCCTCTTCTCTCTTTCCCCTCTCCCCACTCTTCCTCTCTCCCCCTTCTCTCTCTCCTCCTCTATCCCCCCTCTTCTCTCTTTCCTCCTCTTTCTCCACCCTTCTCTCTTTCCTCCTCTATCTCACATCTTCTCTCTCTCCTCTCCTCTCTCCCCTCTACTCTCTTTCCTCTCTTTCCACTCTCCTCTCTCTCCCCCTATCTCTCCCTTCTTCTCCATCTCCTCTCTATCCACTCATAGAAACATAGAAACATAGAAATTAGGTGCAGGAGTAGGCCATTCGGCCCCTCGAGCCTGCACCGCCATTCAATATGATTATGGCTGATCATCCAACTCAGTATCCCGTACCTGCCTTCTCTCCATACCCTCTGATCCCCTTAGCCACAAGGGCCACATCTAACTCCCTCTTAAATATAGCCAATGAACTGGCCTCAACTACCCTCTGTGGCAGAGAGTTCCAGAGACCCACCACTCTCTGTGTGAAAAATGTTTTTCTCATCTCGGTCCTAAAAGATTCCCCTGTTATCCTTAAACTGTGACCCCTGTTCTGGACTTCCCCAACATCGGGAACAATCTTCCTGCATCTAGCCTGTCCAACCCCTTAAGAATGTTGTAAGTTTCTATAAGATCCCCCCTCAATCTTCTAAATTCTAGCGAGTACAAGCCGAGTATAAAACGAGTCTATGCAGTCTTTGTTCATAAGACAGCCCTGACATCCCAGGAATCAGTCTGGTGAACCTTCTCTGCACTCCCTCTATGGCAATAATGTCCTTCCTCAGATTTGGAGACCAGAACTGTACGCAATACTCCAGGCGTGGCCTCACCAAGACCCTATACAACTGAAGTAGAACCTCCCTGCTCCTATACTCAAATCCTTTTGCTATGAAAGCTAACATACCATTCGCTTTCTTCACTGTCTGCTGTACCTGCATGCCTACTTTCAATGACTGGTGTACCATGATACCCAGGTCGCGCTGCATCTCGACTTTTCCTAATCGGCCTCCATTTAGATAATAGTCTGTTTTCCAATTTTGCCACCAAAGTGGATAACCTCGCATTTATCCACATTATACTGCATCTGCCAAACATTTGCCCACTCACCCAGCCTATCCAAGTCACCTTGCAGTGTCCTAGCATCCTCCTCACAGCTAACACTGCCCCCCAGCTTAGTGTCATCAGCAAACTTGGTGATATTGCCTTCAATTCCCTCATCCAGATCATTTATGTATATTGTAAATAGCTGGGGTCCCAGCACTGAGCCTTGCGGTACCCCACTAGTCACTGCCTGCCATTGTGAAAACGACTCGTTAACTCCTACTCTTTGCTTCCTGTTTGCCAGCCAGTTCTCTGTCCACATCAATACTGAACCCCCAATGCCGTATGCTTTAAGTTTATATACTAATCTCTTATTTGGGACCTTGTCGAAAGCCTTCTGGAAGTCCAGATACACCACATCCACTGGTTCTCCCCTATCCACGCTACTAGTTACATCCTCGAAAAATTCCACAAGATTCGTCAGACATGATTTACCTTTCGTAAATCCATGCTGACTTTGTCCAATGATTTCACCACTTTCCAAATGTGCTGCTATCCCATCTTTAATAACTGACTCTAGCAGTTTCCCCACTACCGATGTTAGACTAACTGGTCTGTAATTCCCCGTTTTCTCTCTCCCCCCCCCCTTCTTAAAAAGAGGGGTTACGTTTGCTACCCGCCAATCCTCAGGAACTACTCCAGAATCTAAAGAGTTTTCAAAGATTATCACTAATGCATCCACTATTTCCGGAGCTACTTCCTTAAGTACTCTGGGATGCAGCCTATCTGGCCCTGGGGATTTAGCGGCCTTTAATCCATTCAAATTACCCAACACCACTTCCCGACTAACCTGGATTTCACTCAAGTACTCGTTTGACCCGTGGTCCCCTGCTATTTCCGGCAGATTATTTATGTCTTCCTTAGTGAAGACGGAACCAAAGTAGTTATTCATTTGGTCCGCCATATCCTTGTTCCCCATGATCAACTCAACTGTTTCTGACTGCAAGGGACTTACATTTGTTTTAACTAATCTCTTTCTCTTCACATATCTATAAAAACTTTTGCAGTCAGTTTTTATGTTCCTGCCAGTTTTCTTTCATAATCTATTTTTCCTTTCCTAATCAAGCCCTTTGTCCTTCTCTGCTGGTCTCTGAATTTCTCCCAGTCCTCTGGTATGCTGCTTTTTCTGGCTACTTTGTACGCATCATCCTTTGCTTTGATACTATCCCTGATTTCCCTTGTTATCCACGATGCACGACCTTCCCTGATCTATTCTTTTGCCAAACTGGGATGAATAATTTTTGTAGTTCATCCATGCAGTCTTTAAATGTCTTCCATTGCGTATCCACCGTCAACCCTTTTAGAATTGATTGCCAGTCAATCTTGGCCAATTCACGTCTCATACCCTCAAAGTTACCTTTCCTTAAGTTCAGAACCATTGTTTCTGAATTAACGATGTCACTCTCCATCCTAATGAAGAACTCGACCATATTTTGGTCACTCTTGCCCAAGGCGGCACGCACAATAAGACTGCTAACTAACCCTTCCTCATTACTCAATACCCAGTTAAAATAGCCTGCTCTCTCGTTGGTTCCTCTACATATTGATTTAGATAACTATCCCGCATACTTTCCAAAAAAATCCTCTTCCTCAGCGCCCTTGCCAATTTGATTCACCCAATCTATATGTAGATCGAAGTCACCCATTATAACTGTTTTGCCTTTCTCGCACGCATTTTTACTTTCCTGTTTGATACCATCCCCAACTTCACTACTACTGTTAGGTGGCCTGTACACAACTCCCACTAGCGTTTTCTGCCCCTTAGTGTTTCGCAGCTCTACCCATACCGATTCCACCTGCTCTAAGTTAATGTCCTTCCTTTCCATTGCGTTAATCTCCTCTCTAATCAGCAACGCTACCCCACCTCCTTTTCCTTTCTCTCTATCCCTCCTGAATATTGAACATCCCTGGATGTTCAGCTCCCAGCCTTGGTCACCCTGGAGCCATGTCTCCGTGATCCCAACTATATCATACTTATTAATAGCTATCTGCACGTCAACTCATCCACCTTATTACGAATACTCCTTGCATTGAGACACAAAGCCTTCAGCCTTGTTTTTACAACACTCTTGCCCCTTATATAATTTTGTTGAGAAGTGGCCCTTTTTGATTTTTGCCCTGGTTTTGTCTGCCTGCCACTTTTACTTTTCACCTTGCTCCCTATTGCTTCAACCCTCGTTTTACACCCACCTGCCTCTCTGCTCTTGTACCCATCCCCCTGCCACATTAGTTTAAATCCTCCCCGACAGCACTAGCAAACACTCCCCCAAGGACATTGGTTCCATTCCAGCCCAGGTGCAGACCGTCCTGTTTGTACTGGTCCCACCTCCCCCAGAAATGGTTCCAGTGCCCTAAAAATTAGAATCCCTCCCCCTTGCACCATTTTTCAAGCCACGTATTCATCTGCAATACCCTCCTATTTCTACTCTGACTGGCCCGTGGTACTGGTAATAATCCAGAGATTATTACCTTCGAGGTCCTAATTTTAAATTTATCTCCTAGCTCGCTAAATTCACCTTGTAGGACCTCATCCCTTTTTTTTACCTATATCGTTGTTGCCAATATGCACCACGACAACTAGCTGTTCACCCTCCCCCTCCAGAATGTTCTGCAGCCGTTCAGTGACATCCCTAACCTTTGCACCACTCTTCTCCCTCTCATCCTCTCTCCCGTCTTCTCTACTCTCTCCGCTCTACTCTCCCTCTCCACTTCTCCCTCTCCTCCTCTCTCGCACCCTTCTCTCTCCCCCCCCTCTCTCTCCCTTCTCTCTCTCCCCATCTCTATCCCTTCTCTCTCCCCTCCTCTCACCCGCCCCCTCTCTCTCCATTCTATCTCCCCTCTCTCTTTTCCCCTAACTCTCTCATTCTCTCTCTCCACTTATCTCTCTCTCTTCTCTCTTCCCCCTCTCTCTCTCCTTCTCTCTCTCCATTCTGATCTCTCTCATCCTCTCTCCACTCTTCTCTTCCCTCTGCTCTCTTCCCTCTCTCTCCGATTATCTCTCTATTCCTCTCTCCCTCTCTTCTCTCTCCCACCTCTCTATCTCTCCATTCGCTCTTCTCCCCTCTCTCTTCCTTCTTCTCTCTTTCCCCTATCTCTCCCCTTTCTCACTCCCCCTTCTCTCTCCCATTTTCTCTCTCTCCCTTCTCTCTCTCCCTTCTCTAATTCCGCCTCTCTCCCTCCCGTCTCTCTCTCCTCTTCTCTCTCTCCTCCTCTCTCTCCCCCTCCACTCTCTCCCCTCTCTCTGCATGCCACTATATTTCCCTTCCCTCTCACTCCCTTCTCTCTCTCCCCTTCTCTCTATCCTCCTCTCTCTCTCCCTTCTCTATCTCCCCCTCTCGCTCCCTTATTTCTCTCCCGTTCTCTCCCCCTTCCTTCTCTCCTCTCTCTCCACCGGCGGGAGCGTCCCACAGTCACTGACCGCGATGCACCGCCATCGGACCCCAACCCCACGACCCCCGGGCCGTGAAACCCACACCGGGTGGATCGGGGAAGAATAAATCGCTTTGAAAACATGGGGGGGGTACATAAATTCACCGGCGTGTCTGCATGACAACGAACAATTTTATCTCCTCCCACTCCCCCCTCCCCCCCCCCCCACACCCCCTAAGACAAGAAGCACTAAGACAAGAAGCACGTATTATTTATTACCGACCCATTGTTTTTCGGTTGCCATTCGGTAAGTTTGCTTTTTGGTGACGCAGCTTTTCGGTTCGTTGGCTTTTAGGCGTCCCGCCATTTCGTTTAGTGTGAATTTAGGCGTCCCATCCTTTCAGTTAGTAGGCGTTTCGTCGTCCTACTCTTTAGGTTTATTGGCGTTTCGGCCGCGTTCCAATTCGGTTCTTTGGCTTCGGCCTCTTGTCCGTCGGCGCCCCGTGCGGGTACCCCTTGGACTCTCTCCAGAGCCTCAACGTTACACCCCTGTTGTTTCATCCCCATGGAAATAATTCACGATTTCAAT